>JASDQU010683200.1:38386-52930 GCA_032191745.1 Picea mariana
GGAAAACGTAGGCAAACAAAGAGGAAAGCAAACTTGCATAAATCTAAGAAAAAAAAGCATTAACATGGTGGGATTTAAATACATACCTATGAATGGAAGATTCAACATCGGTTGGCAAATGAATTTGAACCCTTGCTCCACTTAAAAATCCTTGATGGTGGTGATGATGGTTGTTTAGCTAACTCCACAATGATTGAGGAAGACTACAAACCCTTCTCCTTCCTTCTCCAACAACAAACAAGTCAAATGACCAAAAATAAATGCCAAAATCATCTTTATTCATCGACTCACCCCTTTTTTAGAAAAAACCGTTGATTTTTAGTAAAAGTCGCGACTTTTTCAAAATTGAAAAAGTTGTGATTTTTACCCTCCGACTTTTTGAGAAGGGGTAAAACTTGCGATTTTTTGAAAAAATCGCCAAGTTTCGACGATTTTCAACAATGCTCTAAAGCTTCTACTAACTTTTACTAATCTTAACTTTGAGCTAAAATCACTAACTAACTTGCTGCTTGTTATCGCGCAAACTTGAGGTTGGGAAAAGCCCAGCCCGATCCACAAGATGACAATAACTGTGGGAGAGTCTACCCACTACCACCTTAGATAAACCCTCCCCTCACTTTAGTGAAGGAAAAATCCTACACAAGGGGGGAATCTCGGGTGACCCTAGGGGGATTGAGACAGAGGATGGAGAGATGATAAGTGAAATCCTTATAGGTCAATGATAGAGATGATAGAAGACTTGAAAATGAGTATTGTAGAAGGACACACGGTTGCCAAGTGATAGATACCTACAAAACAATGTTAGCCCTGCTTGGAACAAGACAAATAATGGATATATAAGCCTTTAAACCAAAGGGAACAAGCAATAAACTTTTCTGTCCCAAATTTGCAGCAGTTATAGAAATATATATTGGTAACATAAAATGACAATCGCTACAAATTTAACCATCCAAAATCTAGTACAAAATATCATAAATAAAGCTAGCAAAGACTGGTCTAACTTCCAATGATTAAAGTGAGATTTTGATGGTGATTATGGATGTTTATTAGATGTTATCAACAAGTTATTATAGCAGCCAAGTGGCTGTAGCAAACAATTGTGACAACAACAAAATCCAACCACAAAAATCAACAAGTAATCCGTCAAAAAGATAGACAATGAGCAGTAGGACAATAATAGAAGTCTACAAGTAAATTTCAGTAGTTGGGAAGTGTGCAACAAGTAAAAGAGAGAGTTTTCTGCAGCCCTAATGGCTGTAGCTTTAAGTTTATAACAGCAACACAATTCTTGGCCTAAAGAGGACGCCCCTAGGGCATAAACAAGCTTATTGTAAATATAAATTCCAACTTGAACAAATTCAATATCTCGAAAAATCACGCATTCCAATGCAAGTATTTTATTTCTCCAATGCAATAAATGATTAGGGCCTTGCCAAATGGGTTTTTCCAAATGGATTATGGAGTCCTCTTGTAATAGGTTAGATCTACTATCTCCCTAGGGGTGTGAACCCTTTTACTCCCTAGGGCAAGTAAAATCTAACAAGGTAAATCTAGGAGGGTGTAAGCCCTTTTACTCCTAGCAACCTTTGCAATAACTTCTTTCACAAACAACAATGATAAAAATTGGTGGAGGGTGTATGCCCTTATACTCCTCCAAGGATATAGCCAATAACAACCATGGAACAAGAAATAAAACTAACAATATGCAGATTTTTCTTACCAATTCCAAAAAATGTCAAGACAACCCCTAGTTACCAAGTATTTTTCATCACCAAAGCAAGAGAAAGAACCTCCAAGAGATAGTGCACCACTTCACTCCACAAAACGAGAGATAAACCATGGCACAAGAGAGAGATAAGATGGATTTTCTCAAGAGGGGTGCAAATTTCAGCCAAGAATCCTCTCCAAGATGGGAGAGTTATGTTAAAATGAAATAGAAATCATCTGTATTTAAACAAATCTTATAAAAATTGTTTGTCCACTTAAGTTAGGGTAAACCACAAAATAAGGGAGACATTTCCCTTTATTTTTCCCCTTTACAATTTTAAATTTGATTTTGCAYATAAGAAACCCTAAAAGAAGTATGACATCACCCCTTTAGGGTAACGTTTTGGCACTTTTAGCAAATCGTTGATCTTGGAGATGAAACGTTGGGCCTCCAAAGGCCTCCCTCWCATACACTAGGGTCTCCTCTATCAAGCCAGGCCTCCCTCCATCCAAAAGGTGCAAAGTGTCAAGTCAACCACACCACCACACCAAACCCTAGCCCCAGGGTGATGTCAAGCCCTCTAAATGTGATGTTTTGACCTCCAAAGGCCAAAYGTTGGGCTTGCAAGGACTAAGTGAGGTCATCCAAGGTGCCTGTCAATCCTCCAAAGGCTKTCATCATCGTTCGATGTGCGGGTCATGGTATCCATGCTGCGGGCTTCATGCCCCAAGGAAGCCCAAGCTAGGCTTGTTCCTCCAAAACTATCCACCAAGCGAGGTTYTGCAAAGACAATGAATACACCCTCCAAGGATATCAAGTCAAACATATCATGATAAGTAAATCAAATCAATAAAAGAGTCACCTAAGCATGTGCATCAAAAACCACCTCATCAAATTAAACAAGTGCTCAAAGACCCTATGCAACTTACCAAGTTTAGGTATGGGAGGGTTGACAAAGTGACCTATTGGGTGAATCATCCCCTAAGTCAAGGAGTGTTTCCCAGGTGGACCTCCCTCTAAGCCATGTGTAGAAGATGAAGTGGATGTGGGAAAGAATTTTGGGCATGGGGTTCATGACATACAAGGGATTGTAGTGTCTGATTTATGGGTGCCTTTATAGAAGGTGTGTTGCACCTTCATTTTCAGTGCATCCTTTTTCCAAACCCATTTATTTCCTTTTTTTGTTTTAATATGTTTCCAGGTTGAAGCCAAGGTGGGGCTTTTACTTAAGCATGAAAAATATTGCCCACCTTGACTCTACCCTGGTTACATTATGCTTCCCCAAGTTGAAGAAAATGTGTGGGACTTCTACCTAAGCATGAAAAACATTGCCCACACACGCTCTACCTTGGTTGGCATTTTTGCATTGTTATTTTTATGATTCACATCAGTTTCTTATGAGAGACATTTCATTGTCCTCGGGATCCCTGGGCAAGCATCTAGAAGGTTTATGATTGGATTTTATCTTTTTCCAACTACAAACCTCTGGGCCTTTAGCCCCTTCTTCCCATGAAATGAGGGACAATCCCTTCTTGGGCCAGTACACCCGAAAATCCCAAAAGATGAGGAGGCGAGGGGATGAAGTGTGGAATGTGGTAAGTATGATTACGATGACTTGTCAAGGCGACCTCCCAGTAGAAAACCCATCCCTAAGGGTGACCAATTACTAGGGTGCAATGTCAACCACTAAGGTGAAACAGGGAAAAGAGCATAACTTCCAAGCATACATTACATAATCAAAAGCATCTTTTAAATGCAACAGACTTAAATGTCTCAAATATTGAAATGACACTTACCATAATACCTGGCTTGTACCTCATGGAGCAAGACCCAATGTCTTTCGGAAGTAAGCTGGCGTGGCGGATACCATTGTGATGAATCTGAGATCTGTGGTGGTGAGGTGGGCCTCTATCTGTGCAAGTGGATGTTGTTAGTCATCTGTCTCTCAGTACTCCATGTTTGCAACCCGAGGGCCTCGAGACATCATCTCCTTAGTTATCCCTAAGAAATGGGGATAACATTGTTGTTGCAAATCTTTGCTACAACCATCTAACTTGCTTCATTTTGTTGCATACACTAACTTAATACTTGCCTAACCTACTAAAAAATTGCTTGTGATAAGTGCTACTTAATTTATTGGATAAATGCTAAATTTCTATTGTATTTCCTTGCAATTATGAACAATATTTCTTGTGGTTGTTACAAAACTTCATTGTTGTTATAAAAGGTTAGTTTGCTGCAATTTTACTTCAGCCATCATATATTTGTGTTGTCTATTATCTGTTGAGTTTTTACTATCATTTTGGTACTTGGAAATTGCTATATACATGCTATATATTTGTTCTTGTTCCAGGAAGGTACCCAAATCTCTTCTCTTTGCATCAATTCTACATACATAGAACGTTTGACTTAGGAAACCTGTGAGAGGGTGCTCTAGGCTTTACCATATCCTTGCTATTTGTTCCCTTGAGGTTATCATGGACGCCTCCCTTGATTTGGACCTCTTCCATCCCTAAAACGTGGGGATTTCCTACTAAGGTGATAGTGGTGGGTTATCTTATAGTTGCACCTATTTGATTGACTTGTCTTGGGCTTGGACAAGTACAAATTGTGCAATATTAGGTAGCACTCATAATTTCAAGGACAAATATATGCTACCTATAGTACATGCATTGGGAAAATGGTATTGATATGTTTTGGGCCAACAATTCATGGTGGAAATAGACCATAAAATCCTTTAGTACTTTTGCATGAGCAAATTTCTCTATTGAACAACAAAGGAAGGTGCGTATACTCCGGCTTTTTTTGACTTTAATAATTTCTACAACTTAATCACATCAAGAAGAGAATGTAACTGCAAGTGCTTTATCACATCAAGTACTTATCTGTGGTTGCAATCTCCCTTATATTTCTAGACAAGGTACACAAAACCCAATTAGAGTATCTAGAGTGTTAAAGCATATAATCTCTCATGTTGACCAAGTATGCATAGATTAGTTAGTTGAGTGATTAGTTGATTTGGTCTTTTTCTATTTATGGAAAGTTGTTAGCCAATTGTTAGTTTTGACCATATCAAACCTCTAGGGCTGCTAAATTGCTATTGTAGATCATCTATTTAATAATGAGAAGGGTGAGCCATGCCCCATAAGTTTTCCAGTGTTTTTCTTCAGATTTGTCTCTGCCTATCAGATTAGCATGGTATCAGAGCAGGTCTGTAAGACTTTTCACAGAGTAGAGTGTAGATAGATCGTGGAAGACACAAATCTGAGGAGCCGAGATCTGTAGAAATTGGGTGAAAGAAAAAACTGATAGATCCTAAGCCATGTTTTAGTAAGTCAAACGTTGCAAAGGAACAAACCTTAGCCACTTCCATAAGGAGGTGAATTGGAGTTTTTTTTTTTTATAATTTGGACAGATTTACTATTTTATTTAGTCTACAGTTAAATAGTGCTAAATTTTTTTATTTCGGGTGTTTGGCTTAAATATTGAAGCTATTTTGTTTGTCTGCAAATCCTTTTTGTATATTCCAGTGCTCAACTTTTGCTATATTAAAAACATAAAGTTAGGGTATGGCTGAAAGTTAAATTAGATTAAAAAAAGGTGATTAAGGATTATAAAAAAATGGGACAAAGGTAAAAATTGGAGAAATAAGGAAATAACCTTCACGCATTTTCTTTAATTGTTGTTGATTTCCTTCAGTAAAAAGTCAATTTTTAATGGCTTCCACAAGTAATCTAGGGAAAACATAGGGACCAGTTCTTGTTGGAAAGAACTATGAGTTCTGGCCTCTAAGGATGAAAACCTTCCTGCAAGTTTAGGAATGTTGGGAACTAGTGGAGAATGTCTTCTCAGAGCCTGATCAAGCAACTTTTCATGGCATGACTAATGGCCAAAGAAATTGACTTGTAGAATTGAGGAAAAAAGAGAACAAGGCCAAGTTTTGGATCCAAAGTTTAGTGGACAACTCAATTTTTCCCCAGATAACAGGAGCAGCTAGTGCAAAACAAGCGTGGGATATCCTAGAATTAGCATATTAGGGCAATGACAAAGTGAAGACTATGAATCTTCAAGCCCTAATGAGAGAGTTTGAAACATTGAAGATGAAGTAGGCATAAAACATTGACCAATTCATGACCAGGGTGATGGGAGTTCTGAATCAGCTCAGGCTTCATGGAGAGAAGATTTAAGATCAGAAAATTGTTGAAAAAGTTCTCAGAAGCCTGCCTAAGAAATTTGAAATGGTTGTCATTGCCATAGAAGAGTCCAAAGATTTGCCTAAATTGACAGTTGAAGAATTGATGGGTTCTCTTTTGTCCCATGAACCAAGAATCAACATGGAAGAGGAATCCTTAGAACATGCCTTTAAAACACAAACATTCATTGGTAGGGACAAAGATAGAGAAAACATAGGAAGAGGTCAAAGAGGCAGAGGTAATCATCAAGCAAAAGGAAGAACAATCAGAACAATCAAATAAGCCTAAACACCCTCAGAATAAGAGGGGGGGAGGCAAAAGATGGACAGACAAATCCAAAGTCCAATGTTACTACTGTAGAAAATATGGTCACTATGAAATTGAATGAAGAAAGGAACAACCATATTTGAACGAGGGCAGAGCTAATATCTCCAACACTGAAGAAGGGACATCTGAGACAATGTTCATTTAATGTCAAATCACTAAAGAAGATCACAACAAGGATCTTTGGTTACTGGAAAATGGTTGCAACAATCACATGACAGGTAACAAAAATCTCTTTCTAACATTGATAGCTCTATTCAATCTGAAATTACTTTAGGAGATGATTATCATGTCAAGGCCTTAGGCAAAGGTGGTGTGCCAATCTTAACCAATCAAAATGAGAAGAAAGACATTCTTGATGTCTTCTATGTACCCAATCTTAGACATAATCTAATAAGTATAGGACAATAGAGTCAAAATGGTTATGATGTCAGATTCAAGGGTTCCACATGCACTAGCTTAGATAAGCCACCTAGTAGAAGACTTGTCGCAAAGGTTCAAATGACCAAGAATAAAATGTTCCCATTGAATCTAAGAAGTGTAAACCTGTCAATCATATGTACAAAATGTCTCAAGCACATATGAGACTTGGTGGTGGCATCTTAGTTATGGTCACCTACCTTTTAGGAGTCTTAGTATCTTGCAAAAAAAGTCAATGGTTAAGGGATTGCTTATATTGAATGAACAAACCAGCCCTTGTGAACGCTGCATCCTTGGAAAAATTCAAAGAGACAGATTTCCAACAACGTCCTACAGAGCCAAAGAGAGTTTGAGATGATAGACCTTGGTTTCATGAAGTACTTTTTGGGAATTGAAGTTAAGCAATCTGCTCAAGGCATTTTCATATGTCAACAAAAGTATGCTACAAATATCTTAAAGAGGTTTAGGATGGACAAATGCAGACTAACATAAACACCTATTGCAACAGGAACAAAATTGATCAAGCAAGATGATGAACCAAGAACTGATTCAACATTGTATAAGAGGTTTGTAGGCAACCTCATGTACCTTACTGTAACTAGACTTGATGTTATGTATGCAATTAGTTTCATTTTCAGAGTTATGGAGTCTCCCAAGGACTCTCATTGGAAAGTTGGAATTTTTTTTTAAGGTATATTGCAGGCACAACTGATTATGGATTGTGGTACACAACTTACAAGATACACAGACAATGACTTTGTTGGTAGCATTGATGATAGGAAAAACACCTCGGGATATGCTTTTCATTTAGGAACAAATTTGATCTCATGGGCTTCTAAGAAGCAACCCATTGTCTCAACATCTTCTGTAGAATATGTAGCAACGACTACAACATCATGCCATGCAGTATGGCTAAGAAGACTCTTGAAAGATCTTGCACATGTGGAGAAGGAGCGAACTTATTTTCTGTGACAATAGTTCAGCAATTGCATTGTCCAAAAACCATGTGTTTCATTGGAAAAACAAACACATTGACACTCGCTATCACTTCATTCGCGAGCTTTTGTCAACCATGGTGACATTTCTCTTTAATTTTGCGGATCTAGAGATCAACTAGCATATATCTTCACCAAATCATTGGGAAGAATTGTTTTTGAGTTTTAGAGACAACACTTAGGCATTGTCAGTGCCGAAGAATGTAACACTTGAGATTAAGGGGGAGTGTTAAAGCATATAATCTCTCATGTTGACCGAGTATGCATAGATTAGTTAGTTGGGTGATTAGTTGATTTGGTCTTTTTCTATTTATGGAAAGTTGTTAGCCAGTTGTTAGTTTTGACCGTATCAAACCTCTAGGATTGTTAAATCTCTATTGTAGAACATCTATTTAATAATGAAAAGGGCGAGCCATGCCCCATAAGTTTTCCAGTGTTTTTCTTCATATTTGTCTCGGCTTATCAGATTAACATAGAGGACCCCCACACCAAATACCTCCTCCCACCTCCAAATGACGAATGGTAAACCTTGTGGCATCATCCAAACAATCTTCTTCTATACAAGAGAATCCACTACTACTTGGTCAATTCACACTTCAAAATGCATGTCTTGTAGGAATTCCATGATATGTTTGTGGTTCTTATCTGCAATCTTGTTCTCGGGCTTCTGTTTTCTCCTTTGCATCGGAAATAACTGGAATGGTCTCTAAAAAGTACCAAACTATAGAAAAAGGAAGGTGGCGCATTTTCTAATTATTGCTTGACTTGCCCAGGTTGTTGAATTTTTTAGTGCTTAGCTCAAGGCCATGTAGTTTATTTCCAATTTAGCATGAGCTTGAACCATAAACAATGCAACAATACAATCTACAATAGTTGCAGTAACCAAGATCACAAGAAGAATAACCATGCACAAGAACACAAGAAGTTATCCTGGGAAAACCGTTCTCAACCAACGGAAAAACCCAATAATCCTTTTCTATAGAGTCAAGAGAAGATCCCCCACACCATAAACCCTAGAGCACACAAGAGGGTGCTTCTATGACCAAGAAAGCTTGCGCCTAAGAGAAGTGCACACTTCATCCCTACAAGTAGGCGTTGAGTTAATGATACAATGAAGAGTGAGTTATCCACAATGGGGATCAACTCTTATTTATACATGACCTAGCACATCAAATGGATGTGTCTATTGGCACAATAGGGCCGACCTGCACAACTGAATAATATAATTAATCTTTACACAATATTAATTATCTTTACATGGTGGGGCCGACTTGTACCCTTTACACAATAAGTCTTACTCTTAGACAATATAGCAAGGGATCCACACATCCTGTAGTGCTCATCCACTAGGGACACATCCACCTGTACTCAACCACATGGACGTCACTCTCAACAAATCAACTCAACTAAGTCCATAGGAGTACCATTTGGAGAGCCATCTCAAGTCGACTCAACTAAGTCCATAGGAGTCCGACAGGAGACCATCTCAAGTCAGTCCAGAGGAGCACGACAAGAGACCACACATGTCATATCAACTCAATCCAGAGGAGTATGACACACCCATCACATGGGATTTCTCATAGATCGTCTCAACTCGGTCCATAGGAGAATGACCTAGATAATGTCTCGTGAAGCTGCAATCAACAACACTCCCTCTCAGCTAGGGAGGCATTCTCCACCAGGCCAAGTCTCTCACGGATGTACTTGAACTTCGTCTTGGCAAGCGGTTTGGTGAAGACATCTACAGCTTGCTCGTGTGTAGAAAGGTACTGCACATGTATTGCTTTCCTCTGCACCATATCTCTGATGTAATGGTATTTGATCTCAATGTGCTTCGATTTATTGTGAAACACATGATTCTCTGAGAGCTTCACACAACTCTGGTTATCGCAATGGATAACGGTGGAATCCATCTCATGTCCAAATAAGTCTGCAAGGAGCTTGCGAAGCCACACTGCTTCGCGAAATGATACACATAATGCAATGTACTCTGCTTCTGCGATACTCAAAGCCACATAAATTTGTTTCTTGCTGCACCAGGAAACCATGGCAGACCCCAAAGTAAAACAACAACCAGATGTTCTCTTCCGGTCCACTGCGCTCCCTTCCCAATTTGCATCGACATATCCCTACAATCTCATGTCTACACCAGAGGCATATCTCAGGCCATAACCAACTCTGCCTCGTAAATATCTCAACACATGCTTTGTTGCTATCCAGTGTGTCTGTCTCGACTGACTCATAAAATGACTGAGTACACTCACTGCATAACATATATCAGGTCTAGTGTTAACCAGATACATCAATGATCCAATTAGTTGTCTGTAAAGATGTGGATCAATCTCGTCTGAATCAGAAGAAGCCTCGTTCATCTTCTTCAAATTCATCACCATCGGTGTAGGCATGGATCTGTAGTGTGTCATCCCGGATTTCTTCAATATCTTCACTGTATATTTTCCTTGACTTAGGAAAATCTCATCAGTCCTCTGCCACACTTCTAGTCCCAAGAAGTAGTGCATCATACCAAGGTCCTTCATCTCGAATTCAAAAGCCAATGCACGCTTGCATTCAACAATAAGGCTTTCTGAACCGATGAGGAATAAGTCATCAACATATAGGACTAGAATCAGGCACTCACCACCAACAATGTTGTAGTATAGGTTGGGATCAACGACACTCTTGTTGAAGCCCAAACTCATCAAGTATCCATCAATCTTCTCATACCTTGCTCGAGGTGCCTGTTTTAGTCCATACAGAGATTTCTTCAACGTGCACACATGAGACTCCTTCTCATGTATCATGAATCCATCTGGTTGCTCGATACAAACTTCTTCCTTAATCTCACCATTAAGAAAGGTTGTCTTCACATCCATCTGATGTAGTCTCCAACCCATGGATGTTGCAAGAGAAATAATAATACGGACGGAAGTGTATCGGGCAACAAGAGCAAATGTCTCCTCATAATCTATTCCCTCCACCTGAGAGAATCCTCTAGCCACAAATCTTGCTTTGTACTTCTTGACACTTCCATCAACTGCATGTTTGATCTTATAGATCCACTTGGAAATCACTACAGACTTCCCTTTCGATCTCGGAACAATATCCCACACATCATTCTTCATGATGGACTAACACTCTTTGGTCATGGCATCTTGCCAAACCTGTTGACCTGCTGCTTTTCCATGACAAGAGGGCTCAATATCAATGGTGTGGCTCATAGATGAAACATAGATCGAAAATCTCTATGGTCTCTTGCTCTCTCGGAATGTACCACGAGGAGTTGCATGTCCCTTTGCTTCCTGCAGAGTCTGTCGAGCCCATGCATGCCTCTTCTGGCCTACTGCAATGTCTCTAGGAACATCAACTAGAGCTACGGGATCAACTAGATCAACTGGATCGGTAACTGTCTCCCTCTGAACTGTTGAAGGGGGAGAATGTACTGTCTCTTCTTTCTTCTCACTGTCAATCTCCATCTGAGATTCTATGGATCTTCGGAAGGCTATCTCTTCCTCAAAGGTGACATCTCTGCTAACCTCGATCTATCTTTGACCAGGGATGTAGATCCAATATGCCTTTGAAGATTCACTCTACCCCAGAAATGTACCCTTTTTGCCTGAAGGGTCTATCTTGGTTCTCTTCTCCTTGGGTACATGAATGTATACTGGACACCCAAATATCTTGAAGTGTCCAACCTTAGGCTTCACTCTGGTGAAAGCTTCTTCGTGAGTCATGTTCTTCAGAATCTTATGAGGACTTTTTTTTCCTGAACGTACATTGTTGTCATGGATGCCTATGCCCACATAATCATAGGTAGATTCTGATCATGTATCATTGCTTTGGTTTCCTCAACAATAGTTTTGTTCTTCCTCTCTGCAACCCCATTCTGTTGAGGGTTATAAGGAACTGTGTACTCCCTCTTGATCCCTGCCTCATTACATAAATCACTGAAATCCCTGGAGGTGTACTCTCCTCCATTATTTGATCTTAGCACCTTGATCCTCCTCTCGGTCAGGTTCTCAACTTGAGCTTTAAACTCTTGAAATCTCGCAAGGACTCCATCTTTGGTCTTCAAGAAGTAAATCCATGTCTTCCGAGAGTGATCATCGATGAAGAACACATAGTACAAATATCCATTCAAGGAAGCAATAGTCATGGGTCCACAAACATTTGTATGTATCAAGTCCAAGATCCCCTTGGATCTATTGTCACTTCTCGAAAAGGACCCCTTGACATTCTTTCCAAGAACACAACCTTTGCAAGTGCCATCATGCTCGATATGTATCTCTGGAAGGCCTGTCACCATCTTCCCCAGGGCGGGAAGGGCTCTATAATGTAAATGAGCAAGTCTCCTATGCCATAGCTCCCACAAGCTGATAGTATCATGTACCAAGGCTTGGACTGGTCAAATAGTCAAGATGTACAAACTGTTTTCTCGAACACCAATCACTCGGGCAGAANCAAGTGCCATCATGCTCGATATGTATCTCTGGAAGGCCTGTCACCATCTTCCCCAGGGCGGGAAGGGCTCTATAATGTAAATGAGCAAGTCTCCTATGCCATAGCTCCCACAAGCTGATAGTATCATGTAACAAGGCTTGGACTGGTCAAATAGTCAAGATGTACAAACTGTTTTCTCGAACACCAATCACTCGGGCAGAATCCATGTGTGAGTTCTTCTGCCATGCAATAAATTTTCCTTCAGAGAAGGTAACCTTGTAGCCTTTATCCTCTAAGGCAGAAACAAAGACAAGGTTCCTTTTCATCCTAGGTACATATAGTACCTCACTCAATTGGAGTGGTATGTCATAATCTAGTTGGAAATAAGAAGTTCCAACTCCCTTCATAGTATATCTGGCATTGTCACCAAGCACAACATGTAGACAAGACTCTTTCTCTACAAGGTCTGTAAGATGTTCTCTATATCCAGTCATGTGTCTGGAAGCACCATTGTCAATTAACCAAATATCATTATCAGTAGGAACGGTACCTGAAAGTGCTGAAATGAAGAAGAATGCTTCATATTTTATGTCTTCATCTCTCTGAGGTGGTTCTAAATCAACATTTGTAGTGGATGCATGTTGTCTTCCTTTCTTCCTGGTAGGACAATTCCTCGCAATGTGTCCATACTTGTCACATCTAAAACATTGAATCCTTGAAATGTCTTTTCTATGTTCATGATCTAGAGCTGTCGAAGTTTGCTTGTCTTTGAATGCTTTGCCAAAAATTCTTCTATTTCTCCTTCCTTTCTTTGTATGAGAAGCAAGGGCTTGATTGTCATCATGATGGGAGTCTTACACTCCTTTGGCTATAAGTCTGGTTTCCTCCTGAGTGTAGTCTGTCCATAGACGATCAAATTCGAGTAAATTTGCTCTTCCACTGATACTTTGAAGGAATGGTTCCCAATGTATTGGAAGAGCATTGAGAGTAATCATGACAAGTTCTCTGTCTGTTATTGTTTCTCCAATGGCACCTAGCTGATCTCTGATCTCTGAAATCTTCATGAAGAAGGTAGCAATGGTGTCAACTTTCGTCATCTTGATATTTGAAGTTGGTGTTTCAATGTAAGAGCTCTGTTTGTGTTGTTGTTCTCAAACATCTTCTTCAATGCATCATACATTTCATAAGTTGTCTTCAGGGTAGATATGCGAGGTAGTAGATGATCTCTTACTGAATAGATGATTATCTTCCTTGCTTTGACATTGTCTGCCTTCCATTCAACCTTCTCTTCATCGGTAGTTGTTGCTGGTAGAGTCTTTTCTATCAATCTCAATAGGTCATCCTCTTCCAGAGTGACGTGTAATCTTGACTTCCAAGACCTGAAGTTGCTTGTTCCATCAAGCTTGTCTTCCACCAAAATTATGTTCCTCATGGCTTGCAGATTCTTCACAAACCCTAATGACTAGGCTAGAAACCCCAACGTTTTTCAAGAGGTCTCTGGGAGGTTTATTGGACTTATGACTGCCAAGAAGAAACCCTAGAGAGTCAAAGGAACCTCAACAAGCTAAAAAGAATGCTCCAACGTTTTGCAAAAACCCTAGAAACCCTGGGCCAAAAATCAAAATTTCTCTAATTTGCAATCTAATAGATGTAGGAGGTGTGTTGAACTAGGCAGTACACAACTGTGAAGAAATCAAGCCCAACGTTTCTGGGGAAGGTGCTAAAACTAGCTTGACAAGGAAAATGGAGAGGGTCGTTTTTCCAGTTGCAGCAAGAAGTTGACGACTAGCTTGAATAGCTTGTGGAATGGCTCTTCAAGAACCCTGCTCTGATACCATGTTGAATTTTAATGTTTAACTCAAGCCATGTAGTTTATTTCCAATTTAGCATGAACTTGAACCATAAACAATGCAACAATACAATCTACAATATTTGCAATAACCAAGATCACAAGAAGAATAACCATGCACAAGACACAAGAAGTTATCTTGGGAAAACCCTTCTCAACCAAGGGAAAAACCCAACAATCCTTTGCTATAGAGTCAAGAGAAGATCCCCCACACCATAAACCCTAGAGCACACAAGAGGGTGCTTCTATGACCAAGAAAACTTGCGCCTAAAAGAAGTGCGCACTTCAGCCCTACAAGTAGGCGTTGAGTTAATGATACAATGAAGAGTGAGCTATCCACAATGGGGATCAACTCTTATTTATACATGACCTAACACATCAAATGGATGTGTCTATTGGCACAATAGGGCCAACCTGTACAATTGAATAATATAATTAATCTTTACACAATATTAATTATCTTTACATGGTGGGGCCGACTTGTACCCTTTACACAATTATGGTTACACAATAAATCTTACTCCTAGACAATATAGCAAGGGATCCACACATGATCTAGTGCTCAACCACTAGGGACACATCCACCCGTGCTCAGCCATAGGGACGTCACTCTCAACA
>JASDQU010683201.1:9883-45576 GCA_032191745.1 Picea mariana
TAATATGGATTTTGAAGTTATATTAGTTACAAAGTTATGGCATATGATAATATAATATAATATGGATTTTGAAGTTATATTGGTTACAAAGCTATGGTATATGATAATATAATATAATATGGATTTTGAAGTTATATTGGTTACAAAGTTATTCTAAAAATGTATAAGTTTAAGTTTATGGATATATCTTAAACTTTAGTACAAGAGTATCTATCAATTGAGTTGAGTTAATTTTTAGGACTATATAAAACTTATTTTACCTTCAATAATATAAACAATTTTATTAAGTATAATCATATTTTATAAATAAATTTATTAATAACATTAAAATATTATATTCAATTTTAATAATATAATTTTTCTTTAAAAATATTCTAAATAATATTGAACACTTACATATCTTTATACTTTTTTTGAAAATACTTTCATGAAAATGGGGATTGTATAAAATACTTGCTTCACATATTTGAATAGCTATATATTAGGGTTATGTGAAAGATGGTTTATACATATACTCTTGCCCAAATTTGGAATGGATGGAAAGTTAGTTTCTATGACCATTCATTCATGAAATCAAAACATAACTATGACCATTCATTCATGAAATAATAACATAAATTAATGATCATGACCTGCATTTTTCTTAGTTTTGATGTAGAGTCACCATTTCTTAACTAGTGTTAATAAAAGTGAACTATTTTTTTTTTCATGAAAACAACTTTATATTTGATATTTCTTAGAGGAAGTCAAAATTTATATTGTTATTTGCATTGCTCCCCAAATTAAGAACAAGCTTAGCTTATTATAGTGTTCCTTCAAAATCTAGTACATCATACTTGGTCCTACAAACCCACTAAAAACAAGAATCAAGAGTCGTACAAATAAAATAAACATTACTACAACCACTAGCATATTAAAACATAGATCTTGATGTGTATGAAACCACAGCTTCATATTTATATTCTTTAACTTTACGAACCCCTCTTGTAATGTTGCTGAGAGAGATGATCCACTTTTGTATTGAATTCTTGGAAAATGTGGGTGAAAGAAATAGCTCAAATCTTCCTTTTATATCCACTACTCTCATCATGACAAGTGAAGTATCAATTATAAAGGGAGATAATACATATCCTGTTAAGAAGGAGTCCATGTGATTTGAAAACATAAAAAGATTGATTTGTATGATTAAATGGTGTGTCTTTGAGAAAGAATAAAAAGTTGGATCTATTGTAAGAAAAATTTTGGGTATTGTCTCTCTTCCTTTCACTAACTTCGACAATAACATTTTCAACTAAATAAATTTAGTAGTGGATTTTTCTTGCATATGTCAAGTTTTAACTTACCTTGTGAGTGATTTCAGCATAAATTGGTTCTTGTAAGGTCTTTGGCTAGATAGGTGTAGAGACCTTCGCCCAAGTGCTCAAGGAGATGGAACTTGGGATTGCTCCAACATCCAAGTTGGGCAAGTGGACACCTTGGGCATGCGAACACGTCAAGGGGTTTGCCCAAGTATGAAGCGACCAAGAGATTAGGGCACACTGGCATGAGAGGCACACCAAGGTTGAGTGCGTCGGTCCTAAGGGGCATGCTCGTTGATGAGGGCATGGCTTTGTTTGGGCAACCGGGTCCATGAAGGAGAGTGACAATTTGTTTGGGCGACTAGGCCCGCAAAGGGGCATGGCAATTCGTTTCGACACATGGGTTCATGACACCCCTAAAGGATGTGACGGTTCTTGATGGTGTTCTTGGGAATCCCTATAAGAGAACAAGGGCACACAACCAAGGAAGGAAACTTGGAAGACAAGGAGAGCAAGAAGGGATCTAGGGTTTGTAATTTTTAAACCTATGAAGTAAAGCAATGCATACAAATTCTTAAGAAAAACATGAATTAATCAATGGATCATACACACAGTACACAAAGATTTACGCTGGAAACCCTTAACCGAGAGAAAACCAACCTTCCTTGGTGTCACACCTTTCAACTCTTCATTGTATTAATTTCACCATTCACCATACAATATATACAATGTTTTAGGTATTTCGTAGCTACCAAAACTCTAATCCCTTAATCTAAGATTAATTTAGAAAACCGCTAAAAATAGAAAAATCCGCTAAAATAGAAAAAACTGCCCAAAAACAAAATTTCTAGGCGTTGCCCCGGACCCTATCGGCTCTGGGCTACCACCCAAAGCTGAATGTTGGGCGTAACCAGGGGGGGGGAACCTGACTCCCTTGGGACCCCCCAGGAAAGCGCTCGACACAAAGATCGAAGGAAGTTGGGATCGTCAGACACAATTGTTGAATCTGACATTCCCACACACACACATGCAAAGAATATAACACATACCCAACAAGGTTCTGAGGTAGACAAAGAGGGCGAACTCTCTCAAGGAGCCAATTCACCCCACTTGGGAGGACTTGTGCTGCCTTGAGGAGGATTTGGTGGATAACGTTGGGCGAGTTTCTCTTGGGCCGATTTTGGGGAATTCTGGAAATGCAGGTCTGTTGGAATCATGTGTGAGGCATAACCAAAGTTTGTGAAGTCTATAGAAATGAAGAGGTAGGAATAATGTGGTTGAGGCCATGTATGAGGTGCACCGCAGGAGGCTGTGGAGACGATTGTGACAAAGAGTCTTGGTGATGAATCTATGTATAAGTGTCTTGGTGAGGTGAGGTGAGTCGTGTGACTCTGCCAAAGTTGTAAAACGAGCTTGTAGTGCTCATGTTGTAATTGTTTCACAATATAAAATATTTTGTCGAGTGTTAGGCACTATTTGTTCCACCCACACTATATCTATGTTTCTCTTCTCTATTTCGTTGTAGTTCTCTTGGCTTCACATGTTCATGGATGTATGCTTAGATATGACTAAGTGTTAAAGTTTTTAGTGAATGTCTAAGTATACAAGAGTTGCACTAGAGTAGGAGTGTGACTCGTCGGTATCATAGAACGGAGTATGGGTATGCTCTAGGTGAAGAGGCATCCTACAGATGAAGTAAGATTGATGTTTCCAAGCAACCAAGTGTGAAACATTGCGGTGTCACCTACCCTCAAGAGGTGCATGATCACAAGACTGTGGAGATGTGACATATGGTATTAGATATTGAAGCATTCTCTACTACTGCAATGGTAACAGTGGATAGGGTGCACTTGTTGAGAAGGAAATTCATTGCAAAGGAAGTTCATTGGGAACGTTCACAAACTTAGTGAACGATTCGGTGCAATGAAATTGTTCACCGTAGACTTTGCATCAAACTTACGACAAAGGTTCGGTTGATGGTTCAATGGTAAGGTTGAGTTGGGCACACACCTTATGCAGACCAAGAGTAGAGTTTGTGGTGAAATGAATCACTTGGATAGGGTGGAAAAACACATAAATCGTTGCAGAGTTCATTGCAGAACTTGTCGCAAACTTGATCATAGAGGCATGTTTAGTTGGTTTGGTTTGTGATAGAAGTTAGTGCTAGACCTGTTGTGCACAAATTGGAGAGACCAAACACATAGTTCCTTGGGTGAAATGAGAACTTGGGAAGGGCAGATGAACGCAGGATTTGTCACTCACTTGTTGCATATCTGACCGCATAAGTGATCATAGAAGCGAAACATAGAGGGTGATTGTAGAAGTGACTGCGAAGGGGAGGGGTTCTAAGTTGTAGCAAGGTGAAGCACTTGGGTATGTTGGATAACCTGGGGCGACAAAGAGCATCTTCATAGTGGAAAGTTGGTTGGGAACATTTCCATGATGATGTCTCTATGTTGTGCCTCACTAAGAACAACGGTTGAGTTACACTGGTTTGTTGGACGAGTGGGTTGACTGCAGCCTTCGTATGAGGTGACTCTTCGCACAGTTACAATAGTCAGTTAGAAACAATATGAATTCACAATCATACAGTGAGTGCATGGTGCCTTGAAGTGGAAGAAATCAAGGTGTAGAGATGGCAAGACATTGGAGATGATTTCGGTCGGTTGTGTGCGAAGTTTTGGACTTAGATGGATTCATGAAGTGGACGGATAGAATCATCTTTGTATCATAGTGAAGGTATTGCAAATTTGTGGAGCTGCAGATGGTGATTGAGGAGAGTTCATGTGAAGATTTGGTTGCTTAGGAGTGTAGGCCCAAGACAATAGACTTAGAACATGGTTGCAACAAACAATGTCATTGGAAAGGTATGGTTGGTTTTGAGTTTTTTCATTTCCTAAGTGTTGCAATGAGTTCTTTGAAGGGAAGTCAGATGACTTGTTGGTTCAAGTGCAATCCATTTCCACTATGAAAATTGGTAGACTTGAGGGTGAATCAAGTGGTGCAGATTCGAAGAAGTCTTGTAGCATTTTGGAATGCCTTGGTTGGGTGAATGTGTAGAGAACTTGGGCGACCTACTTGGATGAGTCATATGATGGAATTAGGAATATTTGTATGTAACCATGGAGGTGGCTTGAGGAAGCTACCTAACTCTTTGATGAGGCGTGTTGGACAGGTCATTGGGGTGAAGTAGGAAATGAAGTCTGTACATGACGAGTTAGAGAGGATGGGTGAGGTGCCCTGGTATTTGGTGCCTTAGATATATTCATTGGGTCATGCGATGAATTGACAGTCGTGATGACAGTGCCAGATTTTGGACACTTGCAGGAGGTGCAAGGTAGTTTCGTTCCAGGATACAGATGGAGACAACAAAGGAGTTTACCAAGAATTGTTGGCAGTCAACCTGAATGGGAAGAATGTAGACCAAGTGAGACGGGTGGTGTTTGATTGCCTTTGGTATGAGACATTGGATGAGGCAGAGTGCACCTTAGTGACTTGTGGATGATTGTGTGATGACTCAGAGATCCGGTAGGGGGTCGTTGGTTGAGGTTGGTAGAAGTATTAGTGTGAACGTGTCTAAGGAATCAAATTTATTTGAGCTTACTCATTCTACTTGGAGCACTTTGGAAAATTCGTTAGGGAAATTTAGGGAGTGAGGATGTATTGGACACACTCATTTTAGACATTGATTTGCAAAGGGTGTGCAGTGTCAAGGAGAGTGATGGTTGGACTGCCCATTCAAAAAGTTCAAAAAATGGGTGAGAAAAACAACATGACAAGGAGGTCAAGAGTACAGCCGCACCAGTAGGTTTGAAGTGGAGTACTTAGACATTGTGGAATATCTCCTTGATGAATATTGGACGATGGCATCAGTAGTGACACACAAGTGGACACTTTCCTTGGTCTTTGAGGTTGGACAAAGTGATGGAGATGTTGTTGGACATAGTAATCTAGCGTTGGTATTGATGTCAAGAAGGCCAATATGGTCACATCGTGTTATGAAGTGGTCATTGATGTCAACATCGAGACAAATACATTAGATTATAACTCTGTTAATGTACCCTGATATTCATCCTCTCAAAGAGGAACATAGAACAAATAATTTGATTTTTATGTCAACTCTGGTCATAGAGAATTTGTGTTTGCAGGGGAAGCAGACAAAAGAAAAATTGTAGGAGAGAAAGTTGATTAATGGAATCCATTACATCAGTAAATTTGCGACAACAAAAAATAAACTAATGAGGAATTTGCAGAGATTATTGCAGTTGTAGATAGAAAAATATAAGTTGTACATAATGACATTGAATGGAATGGAAAACTTTGTTCGGATGTTGATCAAGAACCATGTTCATGAAGTAATTGTGCCTATAAGAGTTATCTTTGTATATTGAATTAATTGTGTCTACAAGGAGAATTGTCAAGTGAAAGTCTCTCTATGAAAGTGAACATGAACAATATCACAATGTGGTTTAAGTGATCATCGATCACTTTATGGGATCAATGATCCTTCCTAGTTAGTAGGTGAAGAATTATTGAAGTGAATACAAAGCTAAAATAGTCGTTATGTTCAGATCAGACCAGGATCTAGCCATCCAACCCAGGGGAATTTGAGATCATTTGATCTAGAGAAAGATTCAATACAGATGGTCGGATTGACATTAAAAGAACCAAACTAATCCTACATTGTCTGCTCATCGTGCGATTAAAACACAACTGTTAGATTGAGCTCCAGGACAAGGGTAATACTCCACCGTTTATCGTGGTCAAGATCAAATGTAGAGATGCATATCGCATAAAAAACAAACATGGAGGTTAATAAAGCTCCGAACCTGGAAATAATGTGAGTCGTTGATCACAATTCCATGTGTCAATGAATATGAGTTTTCGGCCCCCAGAGCATAATACATTCGAGGTGTAACTTATCCCCCAGAATGAATGACGACTGTTCATTCCAATAACTGATTAAGTCACATTCATCGATGTGTAATAAGTTCAAAATGGTTGTATAAAACTCCCAAAAGGTTTAGCACAGATCACCACCCAGGGTCACTTGACAATTGAAATGCTTGGTCGCTTCTGTGAAACACACAAAGATTAAATTTGCATTCAGATTTAGCATTCGGTCACCAGAAGAGTGGTCATGTGAATTAAAAATAAGTACTAGGTCGAAGGTTAGCATCACTGGAATAATACAAAGTCACAAGTTTCGATCCTAAAATCATTCGGAAGTTAAAAGGATAAGGAGCTAGTGCCAAAAATAACAAGCCAAGGTCACCAGAAAACTAGTCATATGTGATTTATCTAGAGACAACCCTCAAAAGGATTAAAAGAGTGCCTAAACTAAATAAGTTGTCTTAATTATGGAAGTAAAGATAATGATAAAAGAATGAAAATATATTGTTAAAAATAACATTATTATTACCTAAACAAAAGGGTGCAATGTTTCATTATCAAATGACACATTGGTTCACAATCACACCCTTTATAAGACTATATAAATGAAAATATATGATGGGAAGAAAGTGTCTCTGTGGTCTACATTAGAAGATTAGAAGTAAGTGCAGAGTCCAAGGAAGAAAGACAAATATCCTTATGAAGCGAGGGTGGAAGGGATGAGCAAGGAAGGATTACTATCATTTACTAAATACAAATGTAAAGACAAGGGGTTGGTGCTTCCTGGGGTTGGTGCCCAAAAAAAAGGGAGTTGGTGCTTCCTAGGGTTGGTGCCCTAAAACAAGGAAGTTGGTGCTTCCTAGGGTTAGAGCCTTGAGACAAAGGGGGAGTTGGATCTTCCTAGGGTTGGTGCCTTGAACAAGGAGATTGGTGTCTCCTAGAGTTGGTGATCTAAATCAATGTTCATATAAAACTTGTAATTTGTAATTTAAATTTATACTTATTGATGTTATTTACTGAAGTTTCTCGCTGATCGACAAAGTTAATAAATAATTATTTAAAAATTGATAAAAGTTATCAATACTGATTCACCTCCCCTCTCAGTATTGAACTACATTCCAATAATTGGTGTCAAAGTGGTGTCAAAGTATGTGCCTTCAACATAGTCTAATAACTGAAAGGTAGATCCTTCATAATCCAATGGATCAACAAGAAGGAATGTCTTCCACCAGAGCACCTTTCTTCAAAGGGAATGAATGCACTTTGGAGTGTGAGGATGAAAGGCTATATAATTTCCCTGGGTTGTGATATCCGACAATCTGTAGAATATGGGTACACTGCACCTGCTACTCCTTCCACAGACACAGCTGAAAAGAAGCTTTGCAATGACAATGCAGGAGCTGTCAATTCCATCCTAGGAGGATTAGCCAATCCTATATTTGTGAAAGTAATGCATTGTAATTCAACAAAATAAATCTAGGACTAACTAAAGTTCATATATGAAGGAGATAGAAAGGTCGAAAAGGCCAAACTACAAACCTACAGAACACAATTTGAAAACTTGAAAATGAAAGAAGAAGAGAACATAGCATAATATCTTCAAAGAATTGATGAAGTGGTCAACTCGATCAGACCATTAGGAGAAGAACTCAAATATCAGCCCATTTTCCAATATATCTTGAGATCATTATGCATGAGATATGATGCCAAGATGTCTACTCTTGAAGACAGACCAGACCTTGATAATCTCACAATGGATGAACTACATAGGATCCTCACAGTGTATGAGATGAGAACATGGCAATAAAGACCAACAAAAAGAGAAACAACCTTAAAAACATCAAAAGCAAAGAAGAAACAAGAGTAGGTGTCTAATGAAGATCAATCAGAGATATTCGAGGAAGAAATAGCTAACTTCATGAAGAAACTCAAGAAAGGAACTGGTAGATACAAGGGAAAGTTTTCTCTAATATGATTTAACTGTGGAAAGATTGGACATTTTGATTATAAATGTCCCTATCCAAAACAATAAGAAAGTGATGATGAAAGAACAAAATAAAATCCAAACCAAAGACAGAAGGAAGGTCTACAAAAAGAAGAATACCCTTTACACTGAAGAGGACAACAACTCATCTGAAGAAAGTGAAGAGGAAGAGGAATCTGAACACCTATTTATGGGTATAGAAAACCAAAACAATCACACAAAAAATACCTTTGATACTGAAGAAGAAAAATCTGAGGTTGAGGAGAAGTAGATCTTGAAGCAGAGATGATCAATGCCCTGGATGAACTCAGAAAATATAAAAAGAAAAGCAAGTTGTGAAAAGGACAACTGCTAGAATTTGAACAAGCACAACAAAAAAGAGAAAAGGAAGTTTCAAAAACCATAAAAGAATCAGATAAAATCATCATTGACTTGAAAACACAGCTTCAAGAAGTCAAAAGAAATAAATAAATCTTGAATGAACAATTCAAGGAAAAACAACAAGTTTGTAAGAAGCTAGATGATGAAATTAGACAGCTGGAAGGAGAACTAGAAAAAGGAAATCACCAGTCGAAATTCGAGAATAGTTCAAATATTTAGAATGATATTCTTAACAACCAAAGATCACCAAATGATAAAGCAGGATTGGGATATGATCAAAATTCAACCTCTACTACACAAAAAACTGATAAAAAATCAATCAGCTATGCAAATTCTCTTAGAAATACCTTAAAAAGAGATGATAACAAGATGAAGATGGCACCATTAAAGAATGTCTTTAATAAGAAAGAGCCTCCTCCAAAAGGAAAAAGAAACACAATGATCAGAAGGATGGTATTAGAAGGAAAAGGAAATAAAGTAATGAGAAGGAATCCTCCTAATAGATATCAACATATCTTTCTTGGATATTTCCATTCATGCAACAACTTTGGACACAAAGCAGTACATTGTAAATCCTATAGAAATAGAAACCTATAAATGTCCAAAGATATAAGAACAACAAGAATGACATAGAGAAAAGAAATTATAATTCATTCTCTCCTTTACAAAAGTACAATGTTAAATGTCACAAGTGAAACAACTATGGCCATAAAACCAATGAATGTAGATTACCAATGCAACCCTTGAAGATAAAAAACCCTAACAAACATGATAAGAAGATATGGAAAGAAAAGAATATAGAAGAAAAAGTGATAGAATGTAAAGTGGCCATGTATGCAAAGAACAAAAAGTGCTAGTGGTATATTGATAGTGGATGTTCAAAACATATGACAGAAGATAAAGACAAATTTCTCACTCTGACAAAAAATGATAAAGGTAAAGTCACTTTTGGAGATAATGTATCTACCAAAATACTAGGAAAATACACAATTTATTTGGGAAACAATAAAAATAAAGCAGAAAACATGCTGCTAGTAGAAAATTTAAAACCTAATCTACTCAATGTAAGCCAAACCTGTGATCAGGGACATATACTCACTTTTGACTCCCAAAAATGTGAAATAAGAGAAGAAGGATCAAGAAAATTAGTTTCTATTGCACCAAGAACCTTAAGCAATGCGTATATCTTGGATATTGAGGAAGAATAAGAATGTCATATGATTCAAGTAGACGAAAGCTAGCTATGGAACAAAAGGATGGGACACTTGAGGTTTGATAACCTGATCAAAGCTAGTAAAAAGGGAGTTGTAAGAGACATGCCAAAAGTCATCAAACCCTCAGGTCCTATTTACAAACATTGTCAATTAGGGAAGCATACATGAGTCATATTCAAGACAAAAGAGCATTCTACATCAAAACCCTTGGAGACTATTCACATTGATCTCTGTGGGCCCTCTAAGACTAGAAGCATACAAGGGAAACACTACTTCATGTTGATCATTGATGACTACACAAGGATGATCTGGGTATATTTTCTCAAAGACAAATCTGAGGCATTTGAAAAGTTTAAAGCATTCAAGATTTATGTAGAGAATGAAACGGATCTCAAAATCAAATGTTTAAGATCAGATAATGGAGGGGAATTTACCTCTAAATAATTCAATAAGTTTTGTGAAGATCATGGAATCAAGAGACAATTCTCAGCTCCAAGAACTCCTCAACAGAATGGAGTTGTTGAGAGGAAAAACAAAATTGTTCAAGAGGCTGCAAGAACTATGTTGATTGAAGCCAAGCTTCCAGACAAATTTTGGAGAAATGTAATATACACAGTAGTTCACATACTTAACCGAGCACAACTTAGAGCTAACCATGAGAAAAAACGGTATGAATTGTGGTTTGGAAGACCAACATTTGTGAAACATTTCAGAGTCTTTGGAAGTAAGTGTTACATCAAGAGGGATGAAGATAATCTAGCGCAATTTGACTCTAGATTAGATGAAGCTATATTTTTGGGATATTCACCTAACAAAAAGGCTTACACGTGCTATAATCTAAGATCGCAAAAAACAGTGGAAAGTGTAAATGTGAAAATAGATGATCTAAAATTGAGAAAAATCAAATCTCAAGATGAAACAAAAATTGATGAATGGAGAAGAACCAGTGATGATGAAGAATATGGTGAATCACAAAATGAAGAAGATACTGAAGAACTATAAGAGAATGAACCAGAAAATGATGATGAGAAGGGTGAGGAAGACACACCCTTGCCAAAAGCACCATAAAAAAGAGTTCAAAAGAATCACCCTGAAAATCAGATTATAGGGATAAAGATGCAGGTGTATAAACAAGAAGGAAACTTAGATTTGATTATGAACAAGAAATGATTTTAGTAATAGAACCCAAAAATTTTGCAGAATCCAGCAAGAATGAAGACTGGATAAAAGAAATGAACGAATAACCTGATCAAATTGAGAAAAATAATACATGGGAACTTGTCCCTAGACCCAAGGACAATAATGTAGTAGGAATCAAGTGGATATTCAAAATCAAACTCAATGAAAATGGATAGATCATAAATAACAAATCCATATTAGTATGCAAGGGATATGCCCAAGTAGAAGGTAATGAATTTGAAGAGAATTTCCCCCCAGTAGCAAGACTAGAGGCCATCGGAAATTTCTTGACATTTGCATGCTTCAAAAACTTCAAAATTTATCAAATGGATGTCAAGTCAGCATTTATGAATGGAACATTAGAAGAAGAAGTCTATATTTAGCAACAAGAAGGATTCATATTAACAAAAAATAAAGACTATGTGTGAAAACTAAAGAAGGCTATGTATGGTATTAAACAAGTCCCTAAAGCATGGTTCTCAAGACTTGATGAATATCTGCAAAATCAAGGATATAAGTGAGGTAATACTGAAAAAAACCTATATATCAAAATTGAGGATCAAGATATGATTGTTGTGGTGGTATATGTAGATGATATCATATTTGGAAGTAATCTTACCATACTAGGAAAACAATTTGCAACAAAAATGCAAGAAGAGTTTAAGATTTCTATGTTGGGAGAACTAAATTTATTCCTAGGTTTACAAGTCACTCAAACAGATAAAGGAATATTCATTTCTCAAGCTAAATATGTCAAATAAATGTTAAAGAAATTCCAAATGGAAGACAATAAACCTATGTGCACTCCCATGGTCACAGGATGCAAACTAAGCCTAGAAGATGAGTCACCAAAAGAATTCCAAACCATGTACAGGTCAATGGTTGGAAGTATGATATATACAATAACAACAAAACATGACATCATGTGGGTTGTAGGACTGGTGGGAATATTTCAATCTGCACCTAAAGAATCTCACTTAAAGGCAGTAAAAATGATATTTATATATCTTAAATCTACCTCAGATTTTGGATTATGGTATCCAAAGAAAAAATACTTTACATTGAATACATACATTGATGCAGATTGGGATAGTAGTGTAGATGATAGGAAAAACACCAATGGAGGAGCATTTTTTCTAGGAAAATTCCTAGTTGCATGGATAAGCAAGAAACAAATATCTATATCACTCTCTACTATAGAAGCAGAGTACATTGCTGCTACATCTTGCTACACATAAGTGATTTGGATGAAACAAACTCTAGATTATTTACAAGTGAAATATGATCATCCCATCACTATTAACTGTGATAACACCAGTGCCATAAATATCTCTAAAAATATTGTAATGCACTCTAAGAACAAACATATCCCAATCAAATGTCATTTCTTAAGAGATCAGGTTTCTCAAAAATTGGTAAATGTAGAGTATGTAGGCACAAAAGAAAAATTTGCAGACATTTTTACAAAACCCTTACCTAGAAGTACATTTGAAAATCTAAGAAAAAAGTTAGGGGTAACTTCCATACCTCATTAAAAATTTCATAAAGCAATATATGGATAGGGGGAGCATCACCGCAGGGGGAGCATCACCGCAGGAGGAGCATCACTTCAAAGGGAAAAAATAAATATCCCCTCTATCATTGTTGTCAAAGGGGGAGAGAAAACAATATTAAAATAAAAGGCTCTATGATGTTGCCATCAATGCCAAAGGGGGAGAATGTTGGACATAATAATCTGGTGTTGGCATTGATGTCAGGAAGGCCAATATGGTCACATTGTGTTATGAAGTGGTCATTGATCTCAACAAGGGTCTATATAGGTCTATCATCCAGACACATCCATTAGATTATAAATTTTTTAATGTACCCTTCTATTCAACCTATCGAAGAGGAAAATAAAAGAAATAATTTGATTTTTATGTCAACTCTCGTCATAGAGAATTTGTGTTTGTAGGGGAAGAAGACAAAAGAAAATTTGTAGCAGAGAAAGTTGATTAATGGCAGCCATTACAGGTAACAACAATAAAGTTGTGACAAAATAAAAGAAAGTAATGAGGAATTTGTAGAGATTATTGCAGTTGTAGACAGAAAAATATAAGTTGTACATAATGGCATTGAATGAAATGGAAAACTCTATTCAAGTGTTGATCAAGAACCATGTTCATGAAGTAACTGTGCCTATAAAAATTATCTCTATATTTTCAATTAATTGTGTCTGCAAGGATAATCGTCATGTGAAATGATCTGTGTGAAAGTGAACATGAACGGGATCATAATGTGGTTTAAGTGATCATCGATCACTTTACATGATCAATGATCCTTCCCAGTTAGAAGGTGAAGAATTATTGAAGTGAAGAGAAAGCTACAATAGTCGTTAGATTCGTATCGAACCAGGATCTAGACGTCGAACCCAGGGGAATTTGTGATCATTCGATATGGAGAAAGATTCGATACAGGCGGTCAGATTAACATTAAAAGAACCAAACTAAACCTACATCGTCCTCTCACCATGCTATTAAAACACAACCGTTGTATTGAGTGTCAGGACAAGGGTAATACTCCACCATTGATCATGGTCAATATCAAAGGTAGAGATGCATCTCCTATAACAAAAAAGTGTGGAGGTTAATAAAGATCCAACCCCCAAAATAATGTGAGTCGTTGATCACAATTCCACACATCAACAAATATGAGTTTTTGGCCCCCAGAGCATAAGAAATTCGATGTGTAATGTATCCCCTGGAATGAACGACGACCATTCATTCCAATCGATAATTAAGTCACATACGTCGATGTGTAATAAGCTCAAAATTATTGTATAAAACGCCCAAAAGGTTTAGCATCCGTCACCGCCCACGGTCACTTGACAATTGAATTGCTTGGTCACTTCTGTGCAACACACAGAGATTAAATTTGCATTTGTATTTAGTGTCTAGTCACTAGAAGAGTGGTCATGTGGATTCAAAATAAGAACTAGGCTAGAGTTTAGCACCACTGGAATAATACAAAGTCACAAGTTTCGATCCTGAAATCATTCGGAAGTTAAAAGGACAAGGATCTAGTGCCAAAAACAACACCAAGGTCACAAGAATACTGGTCATATGGGATTTATGCAGAGACATCCCTCAAAGGGATTAAAAGAGTGCCTAAACTAAATAATATTTCTTAATTATGGAATTAAAGATAACGATAAAATAAAGAAAATATATTGTTAAAAATAACATTATTATTTCCTAAACAAAAGGGTGCAATGTTTCATTATCAAAAGAAACATTGGTTCACAGTTACACCCTTTAGAAGACTATATAAATGAAAATATATTATGGGAATAAAGTGTCTCTGTGGTCTACATCAGAAGATCAGAAACAAGTGTAGATTCCAAGGAATAAAGACAAAGATACTTATGTGAGGGTGGAAGGGAGGAACAAGAAAGGATTATTATCCTTTACTAAATAAAAGTTTAAAGACAAGGGAGTTGGTGCTTCCTCGGGTTGGTTCCATAAAACAAGGGAGTTGGTGCTTCCTAGGGTTGGTGCCCTTAAACAAGGGTGTTGGAGCTTCCTAGGGTTGGAGCCCTAAAACAAAGGGGGAATTTGAAGTATCCTAGGGTTGGTGCCTTGAACAAGGGGAACAAGGGGATTGTTGTCTCCTAGAGTTGGTGCTCAAAATCAATATTCATATAAAACTTGTAATTTGTAATTTAAGTTTATACTTATTGATGTTATTTACTGAAGTTTCTTGCTGATCAATAAAGTTAATAAATAATTATTTAAAAATTGATAAAAGTTATCAATATTGATTCCACCCCCCCTCTCAGTATTGAACTACATTCCAATAGATGCGACATAAAATACTAAGTTCAAGCATGGAGATGCACATTTCAAGAATTGGATGCAATGGTTGGACCAACTACTCAAAAAGTGCACGACTCTATGCTATAACATGGTGTGGAGACATGGCAGAGTTGGTTGAAGTATGGGAGTAATAACAAGAGCACAAGGGTCCAACACTTAGGAAATTTTTTGAAGTGAAATAGGGTAGCATTTAGTTGTATTGGGCATTGACAACAACAACAGAACCGAACAACAACAAGGAAACAACATCACAGTGAGAAAGTGAAACATAGTTGGGTGAATTTCATCCTAAGAGTTGGGTGAAGTGACTCCATTGACTTAGGCAATAGAGCATGCAGAGTTGGGTGCAGTACAATTTGGTTTGTGGAAACTTGGGGTTTCCACTTTGGTAGAATTTGGGGTTTTCGGTTGGCACGAAGATTGGGGTTTCCACTTTGGTGGAATTTGGAGTTTTAGGTTGGAATAAAACTTGGGGTTTCCAACAGACTTAGTTGCAGCGGAGGCATGCATTTGGGTGTAGACTTGGAGATCGCATATTTTGTGAATGTTTCTGGGGACGACAATGAATTGAGGTGGGGTAGGATGTAATGTCTTCGACTATATGTGAAAAAATACCTTTGCCCAAGTCCACAAGGAGACATAACTCGAGGTTTCTTTGGAACCCAAGTTGGGCAAGTGGATGCCTTGGGAATGCGAACATCCCAAGAGGCTTACCCAAGTATGAAGTGACTAAGAAATTGGGGCACAACGAAATGAGGGGCACATGAAGGTTCGACGCATTGGTCCCAAGAGGCATGATGGTTGACGAGCACATGGGTTCATTTGTGCGACGAGGTACGCAAAGGGGCATGACAATTTGTTTGGGTGACTAGGTCCGCAAAGGGGCATGATGATTCGTTTGGACACATGGGTTCACGAAGGGGTGTGACACCCCAAAGGACACGACAGTTGATGATGGTGACCTTAGGAGTCCCTATAAGAGAACGATGGTGCACAACCAAGGAAAGAAACTTGGAAGAGAAGGAGAGAAGAATAACTATGTATTTATAAGGTAGATGGAGAGGGTGAACTCCCTCAAGGATCCAAGTCGCTCAACTTGGGAAGACTTTTGCTGCCTTGAGGAGGATTCAATGGATAGAGTTGGGTGAGTTTCTCTTGGGAAAATTTTGGGGAAGTCTAGAAATGCAAGTTTGTTGGAAGCATGTGTGAGGTAGAATCGAAGTCTATGAATTCTGCGAAAACGAAGAGACAAAAAATCTGCAGTTGAGGGCATGTCTGAGGTGCACTATAGGAGGTTGTAGAGATGATTGCAGCAAAGAGTCTTGATGAAAAATTTGTGTATGAGTGTCTTGGTGAGGTGATGTGAGTCGTGTGATTCTACCGAAGTTGTAAACCGAGCCAGTAGTGCTCATGTTGTAATTTTTTCACAATAACAAATATTTCGTTGGGTGTTAGGCACAGTTTGTGTTTCATGCACTATATCTATGTTTCTCTTTTCTATTTTGTTACTGTTTTCTTGGATTCACATGTTCATGGATGTATGGTTAAATATGACTAAGTGTTAAAGTTGTTAAAAAATGTCTAAGTGTACAAGATTTGCAGTAGAGTAGGAGTGTGACTCGATGGTAGCCTAGAACAGAGTATGGGTATGCTCTAGGTGAAGAGGCGTTGTCTGGACAAAGTAACCTTGGTGTTTCCAAGAAGCCAAGTGTGAAATGTTGTGATGTTTCATGCCCTCAAGAGGTTCACGATTGCAAGGCAAACTGTGAGGATGAGACATATGGTGTTAGATATTGAGGTACGCTCTACTACTGCAGTCGTGACAATGGATAGGGCACACTTGTTGAGAAGGAAGTTCGTTGTGAATGCACATTAGTGGGAATGCTCACACGATTGGTGAATGATTATGTGTTGTGAACTTTTTCACCAAAGACTTTGCATCAGACTTATGGTAGAGGTTTGGTTGACAGTGCGATGGGAATATCTATTTGGGCACACACCTTGTGCAGACCAATAACAGAGTTTGTGGTGAAACGAAACACTTGGATAGTGTGGGAAATCACATAACTGATCGTAGAGTTCATCACAGAACTTGTCACAGACTTGATCACATAGGAAGTTTTAGTTGGTTTGGTGTGTGATGGAATTCATCGTTGAACCTGTTGTGCACAACTTGGAGAGACAAGGAACAATTTTTTTTGGGTTAAATGAGCACTTGGGCAAGCCAGATCAACGCAGGATTTGTCGCATGACTTGTCGCAGATATAAATACAAAAGTGATCATAGAAGCGAAATGCAGAGGGTGATCACATAAGTGATTGTGAAGGGGATAAGTTCTGAGTTGTAGCAAGGTGAATCACTTGGGTGTGTTCGACGACTTGGGGCAAACAAGAGAAAATCCATAGCAGACAGCTGGTTGGGAACGTTTCCATGACAATGTCTTCGTGTCGTGCATCACTGAGAACAATACAATAGTTGAGTTACACTGGGTTGTTGAATGAGTGAGTTGACTATAGCCTTTGGACGAGGTGACTCTTTGTAGATTTATTAAATTTGGTTAGTAGTAGTATGACTTGATAGTCAAGGGGTGAGCGCATGGTGACTTGAAGCGAAAGCAGTCAAGGTGCGTAGATGGAAAGACATTGGAGATTATTTCGGCTAGTTGCATGTGAAGTTTGGCACTTAGATAGATCCATGAAGTGGACAGATGGACTCATCCTTGTATCACAATGAAGGTATTTCATATTTGTGTAGTTGTGGATGGTGATCGAGGAGAGTTAATGCAAAGAGTCGCTTGCTTAGGAGTGCATGCCCAAGACAACATACGTAGAACATGGTTGCAAAAAATGATGTCGTTGGAAAGGTATGGTTGGTTTTGAATTGTTTCTTTTCCTAGGTGTTATGGTGAGTTCTTTGAATGGAATTCAAATGACTTGGTGGTTCAAGTGCAATCTGTTTCCACGATGAAAACTGGTAGACTTGAGGGTGACTCAAGTGGTGCATATTAGGAGAAGTCTTGTAGCAGTTTGGAATGCCTTGGTTTGGAGAATGTGTGGAGAGATTAGGGAAACCTACTTGGGCGAGTCCTATGGTGGACTTAGAAATATTTGGATGTAGTTATAGAGGTGGCTTGAGGAATTTTTCTAACTCTTTGATGAGGTGTGTTGGATAGGTTGTGGCAGTGAAGTGGGAAGTGAAGTATGTACATGTCGATTTCGAGAGGATGGGCGAGGTGCCATGGTGTTTGGTGCCTTAGTCAAATTCATTGGGTCATGCAATGAATTGAAAATCGTGATGATAGTGCCAGAGTTCAGATACTTTAAGGAGGTGCAAGGCATTTTCGTTCTAGGAGACATATGGAGTTAGCAAAGGAGTTGACCAAGAATGGTTGTCAGTCAACCTGAATGGGATGAACAAAGACCAAGTGACTTGGGTGGTGTTTTCTCACCTTTGGTATGGGATATTGGATGAGGTAGAGCACACCTTGGTGACTTGCAGATGATTATGCGATGAATCAAAGGTCTATCGGGGGTCGTTGGTTGAGGTTGGAATAAGTATTGGTGCGAACGTGCCTAAGGCATGGAAGTTCTTTGAGGTGACTCATTCTACTTGAAATTCTTTGGAAAGTTTTTTGGGGACATTTAGGGAGTGAGGGAATGTTGGCTACACTCATTGCATATGTTGAGTTTCAAAGAGGTGACTTGATGAAGGGAGGTGATTTGAGGACTTGCCTTCATTTAGAGAATAGTGAGAATGGAAAGATTCAACATGAATATATGACTTGGACATGGGTATTTCTCTTTCTTCAAGAATCATTGTTGAGTGTGAATCCTAACCATTCTAAGGCATAGAGAGGTAGAAATAGAAATGTGGCCGGGTCATGAAGTAGTGGTGAGGAGGAAGTCTAGATGTGTAGTTTTTGGTGTAGACTGGACATTTCATATTCGAAGGCATAGATGAAGATGTGGAGAATTTGGCTAAGGAAGCCATACTTGTGGACTTGATTTTTGTTTGATTCAGAAGGAAGAGTTGGTTGGATGTGCATGTGCACGATGGTTTCCCTTGACTCTTCACAATATTGGATGTGAGGTAGACTGTGTGCAACATATTGGCTAATTGTGCCATGAGGTGGATAATGGAGTCAAGTTTCCACAAAAGAATTTGTTTCGAGGTGACTTCATAGTGTAGCGAGGTGAGGGACAACCTTTCCTTAATATAAGGGTTGTGCAGATGAACCAAATTGTGAAAGGAAGTGACTAGTTTGTGCATGAGGGTGTCTAGTCTCAAGGAGTGTGACAATTGGACTGGTCATTCAATGAGTTCAAAACTTGGGTGAGAACAACAACATGACAAGGGGATCAAGAGTAAATACACAACAATAGGTTCAAAGTGGAGCACTTAGACATTGTGGAAGATCTACTTGATGAAGATTGGACAATGGAAACAATAGTGACACAAGGTTGGACACTTGCCTTGGTCTTTGAGGTTAGACAAAGTGATGGAGATGCGATAAAAAAGACTAAGTTTAGGCATGGAGATGCACATTTCAATAATTGGATGCAACAATTGTACTATATACCCAACCAACACAAGAATTGAGGTTATAACATTGTGTGGAGACATGGAAGAGTTGGTTGAAGTATGGGCGCAACAACAAGATCACAAGGGTTCAACGCTTATGAGAAATTTTGAAGTGAAATGGGGGAAAAATTAGTTGTAGTAGGCAGCAACAACAACAATAGAACTGAACAACAACACAGTGGAAACATCACAATAGAGTTGGGTGAATTTCATCCTTAGAGTTGGGTGAAGTGACCGCATTGCCTCGGGTAGCATATTGTGTGGAGTTGGGTGTAGTAGAATTTTGTTTGTGGAAACTTGGGGTTTCCACTTTGGCATAATTTGGGGTTTCTAGTTGGCACAAAACTTGGGGTTTCTAGGAGACTTAGTTGCATCAAAGGCACGAGTTTGAGTGGAGACTTGGAGACCACATGTTTTGTGGATGTTGTCGGGGATGACAATGACTTGAGGTGGGGAAGGATGTAAGGTCTTAGACTAGATGGGAGTGGAGAGCTTCGCCAAAGTCCTCAAGGAGACGAAACTTGGGGTTACTCATGTACCCAAGTTGGGCAAGTGAAAGCCTTGGGTATGCAAATGTGCCAAGGGGTTTTCCAATTATGTAGAGACCAAGAGAGGAACACGAAGGTTGGGTGCATCGGTCCCAAGGGGCATGACGGTTGATGAGCACATGGTTTTTTTTTGGCGACCGGGTCCACAAAGGGGCACGATGATTTGTTTGGGCGACTGGGTCTAGAAAGGGGAATGACGATTCGTTTGGAAATATGGGTTTGTGAAGGGGTACAACACTCCTAAAGGATGTGATAGTTCACAATGGTGATATTTGGAGTCCCTATAAGATAACAAGGGAACACAAATAAGGAAGGAAACTTGGAAGAGAAGGAGAGAAAGAAAAGATCTGCAATTATGAGGTATACAAAGAGGGTGATCTCCCCCAAGGTGGGAGGACTTGTGATGCCTTGAGGAGGATTCAATGGAAAAAGTTCGGCGAGTTTCTCTTAGGACTATTTTGGGGAACTATGGAAACACAGGTCTGTTGGAAGCATGTGTGAGGAAGAACCAAAGTTTGTGAAATCTGTGAAAGAGAAGAGACAACAAGCCTGTCATTGAGGGCATGTCTAAGGTGCATCGCAGGAGGCTGTAGAGATGATTGTGACATAGAGTATTGGTGACGAATCTATGTATGAGTGTCTTGGTAAGGTGATGCAAGTGGTGTGACTCCACCAAAGTTGTAAACCAAGCCGATAATGGTCATGTTGTAACTATTTTGCAATAACAAAAATTTATCCAGTTGTTAGGCATGGTTTGTGTTGCTTGCAATATATCTATGTTTCTGTTTTTTTTTTTTTTTTCATTCTCTTGGATTCACATGTTCATGCATGTATTCTTAAATATGACTAAGTGTTAAAATATTAACGAATTTATAAGTATACAAGAGTTGAACTAGAGTAGGAGTGTGACCCTCCGGTAGCCTAGAATAGAGTATGGGTATGCTCTAGGTGAAGAGGCATAGTGTGGACGAAGTAACCTTGATGTTGCAAAATATCCAAGTGTGAATTGTTGTGGTGTCGCATGCTCTCAAGAGGTGCAAGATCTCAAGGAACACTATGGGGACGTGACATTTCTTCGATTACTCATGATGTTATCTTTTTGAATGTGATTTTTAGTGTAATAATATTAGTTAAATTTATATCAACATTAAGTTTCTTTTTTTTTATTCATAGTTAATTGAGTTAAATTTAAATGTCTTTTTTTAAGAATCATACTTGGATATTTATTTCTTGCACTAGTTTTATGGTGGCTTATAAACTTTGATCCAAATTTCTTAAGAAAGCATCCATTTCCCCTTTCCTCAAGTAGAAATGTACAAACTATAAATAATAGTGTTTCCTTTAATTTCAATAATACAAAATAAACTTAAGAAATACTTTCCTCATTGTTTATCTATAGACAACTAGTGCATGAACTAGAGAATAATCATTTACGAAACTAGAACCCGTAATTCAAGGGTTTAAGGGTCACTTATTCCTCACTTGTTCCCAAGACATAAATCCTAGCAAAAAATGTGAACCGACTAATTAGGTAACAACATTTTATAAAACTCACATGTGCATTATACAATAATAAGATCATCCTATAACACACATATGTATTGCTAGTATTAAATGCAAACCATGCACACTAGATTTAATCCACTTGCCAAGTAGTTAACCATTGAATACAATGCATCTATTAAAATGTTGCACATGACACATTGCAAAACAAGACATTAAAAAAAAAACATCACTTGATTGTGCTAGGTGGATCATTAAGGACATCATCATTTGGCATGCTATTTTTTGAGTGGTTTTCCCTTTGTTGAACATTGGTCATGGAGCAACAATGCACTATTATATTAAGATAACTAGTGTGTTTAAGGTAAACAGGTGCATCGTTTTCCAATTTTCAAAAAACCTCTACCCACCACCTTTGTAACAATTATTTGCTAAAATTTTCCATGAGTATAGATATTTGAAAATCACCTGTGTAAAATCCTTAGCTAAAATCTCATTTCCATGTAGTGTTGGCTTCAATATTCTTTAGAAAGGAAGAATTATTGCAAAAAATTTCCATTGTCTACTTAATTATTGACCATAATAAATACCTCTATATCTTTACAATTGTCTTCTCTAGTTTGGAGTGTCTTGATATTTTGGAATGGTGTGCCTTGCATAAAATCTGAAGCAATAATTTCCCCTACGAAGACAGACACTATAACTGTTAAATTTGCATAGAGTCTTCTCTTGAGTTGAAACCAAACTATTTAAAATGTGCAAATGTGTTAATCCAACCACCAGTGGTCCCCATACAAATTATATTTTGTTTTTGGTTCGGTTTTTTTATAATTCACTACAATGTTAAATTTATCAAATATCTGGTTCACTTTATTTGGCAGACATTATCGATATTTCTCGATCTTTGGAGGAAGTGAATTGTCTTATGGTTGTTGTGAATGATTGGATTATTTCCCAACTAATAATGTTTCTAGTGCTTCACTACTTCAACCAATACATACATTTCTTAATCATATACTGAGAAATTCAGAACAACGCTTCAAATATTCTTGGATTGGTATCCAACAAATATTCGATGATACATCAAAATTGCATCTATTTCATGTCCAAAGGCATCCATCTCAATCTCAATGGATTTCCTACTTCAAAAATTCAAATGTTTGAGTTTCTCATGCCAAACATTGCTTTGGTCATCAATCCTAGCTATGATTGTAGTTGGTCATATATTTTGCTTAAGTAAATCACATAACTTATACAATATGTATTTTTGGTCAAGAATTCCCTTAGCAACAACCACACAATTATTATTAATATTAGACCTATTAGGGAAGAACGCGATCTTCTTTTCAATCTAGGTTAGTTGGGGTACAAATAACAGATTGGCACTCAATCTTAGTACATGATACACATAAATGATCATTCCATTTGGACATTTAATCCTACCACAACTAGGAATAATAAGTGCATAATCATCTACAACATTTTTTTTTTTTTTTGTATCTCTACTTAATGAATAGAGAGAGAAACATCCTTAGCCATATGATGGGTACAAATAGAGTCAACTATCCATTCACTTTTAGAAGTGTGAGCATGCAATGTTTCAGATGTGATAATATAGAAAGTATATTTATCCTTTATCTTCTAAAAGTTGATGTTACATGTTAGTCTTTATTCTTTTTCAAGCATGCCTCCTTGTCATGCATTGTATTTCCACAACATCGACATGTCTTCTTGTTCTTAGCTTTGCTAATCAATGTCTAATCATCATGCTTTTTCTGGTTGGATTGGTCAACATAATCCTTATCATGATCAACTCCATGATATTTCTCTTGATTTTATCTTTGATCTCTTTCTCTATAGTTTTTTTAACCTTTTGTCTTAACGAGATGAGTATGATGCTTATTCTCAATTTTACCTTCATCAAGAAACTTTTCTTGTCCCATAATCAACACACTGCATGGGGAATCATATCTATATTCCTTACTATCTTCTTTCTTGGAAGCCCAACTAGCATGAAATTGTCTAGCATAGGACATCATAGAATGTCTTCATATTCGTCGAAATCAATTCTTTAAGTCGATCATATATCTTCAGAAAATCCCTTCCACATTCACCCAATTTTAATTGTATCACCTTCACCAACCCAAATAGTCTTCAATCTTGTCAAAATCAGAGAGGATTAAGAGAGAACAACTCTTTCTCAATCTTCATAGCTCAAGTTTCATTAATTTTGTTGAACATAGTCTTCAACATATTCCAGACTTGGTTCTAAGAGTCAACCTCACTTGTATGAAAGAAAATCTCCCTAGATATGTACTAGGTCATCATGACTCCTTCAATACCATCCTTCTTTCCATTAATAATGAAATTCTCATGTTTATCCTTAGGGCATGGAATGAAAGTTTTTGTAAACTAGTTGCAAAGCACTTTAATTTTTAATAGTGTTTCAATATCTTTTTGCCACATGCCATAGTTGTGGCCATTTCACATCATATGTTATTTCTTGAAACTCATAATCACTCTAAAAAAACCTAATCCAATTTGCAAGTCAAAACCTTGAGTTAATATACCAAAAGAGATATGAGTTGACATGAGTGTATGCAAGTGACCACCTCCAAAATGACTTGTACACAATAGGTTGGGTCTCAAACCAAGATATATGATACCATGTTGGAAAACCATGGAATTTCACAAGTGAAGAACAATGAATCAAAAGAAGAGGGGTTGTTGGTAAACACTAGTATAACATTGAAGCACAAGTAAATATAACTCAACATGTAATGGGTAATGCCATATACCACTATTTTCCACCATGATAGAGGATCCACACACACACACACATACACACACACACACATATATAATGATGATGATGATGATGATGATTAACGTCCACTAAGACCGAATTGGTCTATTGGACCTTAAGAGGGTAAGTGATTACTTGTGATTCTTTAGAATTGTGTTTCTATGCTCGAAAAGCATTAAGAGAAGATTTCGAAGATCACCATACGTGTGTTGAGTTAAGAGGTTAGGAAGGTTGGTAGTGTGACAAATATTTTGAAAATGAAATATAATATGGGTATAGGCTGGACAATATAAGAAAAAGTGCTTTTCATCTTCAACCTTCTGAGTGTCACAAAGGTGACACACTCTTTCACCCCATGGCGTTTTAGGAATTGACCAACGCCCAGTTTTACTATGGAGCTTGTGAGAATTTGTTCTTATCTTAGCAATGCTTATTTTTTTTCTTTACACTTGGCAAAACAAATAGATAATTTTGATATTCTAGATTAGGGTTGATTACATCCTTATAATAACTTAATTTTATTTTTTCCTCTAACTCTTTATCACACCACATTTTCTCCTTAAATTTTGATTTGACATTTTTTTAATAGTATCTTTATTCTACAAAATGGTGTCTTCCATGATCCCCCAATAGTTTAGCCAAGACCAGGCATCTTTATTCCATCCTCGCTTGAGTCGATGGTGGTTATGACTCGATTTTGAAGCAATTTTAGGAAGCCTCTTTTCTTCCATGTTGTTTAACTTGTTCTTATACATTAGGTATCTAGTCATAGCCATGCTCTCAATGGGAGAGAGGATTGTTTCTAAGAGGAGGATTGGATAGGGCATATTTCCTTTAATTTTGAGATTATAGGTTATAAAATTCTTTTGTATTTGCTCTATCTTTCTCCACGATTCACGAGAGATACTACAACCCTAGACTTCGCATCCATAAAGAATAAAAGGTGTAACAAGAGTCTCAAAGAGGTTTTTGTTCTTATCCCAACTCCAAAGATCAACTGATTTACAACTTTTTTCAAGCCCACAATAATCTTTCCATCCCCAATAACCCTTTTCTCAATGCTATAATTCCAATTGAGCGTGTGGTGAATATCAATTCCAAGATATTTGTATGAAGTCACTTCCTCCAAGTTGTTGATGTCATATACAAAGGTATCATAAAGTCTCTTATTGGATTTAATAATCATGACCTCAGTCTTATCAGTATTAATAGCCATACCCATATTGGAGAAAAATCCTTGAGAATTCTTAGTTGGTTTTCAAGATCATGAGGACTCCTTGCTATAAGAACGATATCATCGGCATAAAGAAGAATATTGATGACTATACCAATGAGATTAGGGATGACACAAACTTATTTTTCCAAGCAATCTTCTTACTTGTCAATGTATATGCCAAAAAGGGTAGGGGACAAGGGACAACCTTGTTTGACTCTAATATTGTAGTTAATCTCTTTTGAACAGCCCTTAGTGTTTTTAAACTTAGCAATAACGTTCCCATACATCCTTATTGCAACAAACCTCAACTCGAGAGTCACTTTTATCTCTTCTAACCTATTCCAAAGGTTTTTCCTAGGAACCATGTCAAAATCTTTTCTAAAGTCAACAAAACAACAAAAACGATTGGTTTTAGTATTGTGGAACTCCTCTGCAATGATACTAAAGGTAACAAGATGGTCCACAGTTGAATGATATCTCCTAAACCTGGCCTGACCTTTATCTCTTTTACAGTGACTTTCTATCCAAAGACTAATCTTCTTTTCCAAAGTAATTCTATAAAGCTTGTCTAAAATCGGGCTAATTGTAATGGTCCTATAATTAGAGGGAATGTTTCTATCCCCATTTTTAAAAATAGAAAAAATGAGGCTTTGCATCCAGGGTTTAGACAAGCCCTGCTTAACTGCTATATTGAAGAGGTTTTGTATGTGAGGGATAAGGATAGGCCCTTCGATTTAAAAAAATTCATCTTGGTAGCCTTCAATGTCCTTAGCTTTCCCATTTGCAAGATGCTTAACCCCGAACTCTATGTCATTTAAAGAAAAAACTTCTTCCTTTGTAGGGAAAATAGGAATGGTGTCCATGGCATTAGGGAACTCGTCAAGAATTTTAAGGTAGGAATTCCAATCCCTTAAGAGAATCCTATTATTTTCTTTAGTATTGTGGTTTTAAATTTGGCTCCAGAACTTCTTAGCATCCAGCTTATATAGTTGTGAAAGTTGCTCTTGCCTTTTATTGATATAGTACCTTTTTTTCCCTTTTAATTAGGGCTTTGTACATATTGATCTTATTGAGTTTTATGGACTCATTAGAAGCATCCCTAATGGATTTCCTAGCAATTTTACATTATTTATCATACCAAGGGTTGGTCGTTCTATTATTATTTTTATAGGACACCTTGGAAGAGAACTTGTTAATAGAAGTGGAAAGGGTAGTTGTGAAATTATGATAGAGTTCTTCAATGTTGTCCTTATAAGTTAGGAGATTTAATTTACTATTTAAATCCTTTAAGAAAATGTCAACTTTACTTTTGTCAAAGCACAAATTCCTTTGATTATCAAAATTCTCTTCAATGGCACTCCTATGCATGGAAAAGTTTAGAGTTAGGTTTAAAGGTTTATGATAAGAGTCAGGCTCATGGTCATTTAAAAGATCAAAAATTGCTATTTGGTTGGAAACGAGGATATCATATATCACATAATATACAACACTACTACCTTGCCCATGCATACAAGTCATTTGGTTGGATTTTGGCCACTTCATTACTCCATTGCAAATTATTAGGTCTTGAGAGCTGCAGAGCTTGACCAACTCAGTACCAAACAAATTCTCAATTAGGTCTTCAGAGCTTCATTTGTAGATATTAGATAAAACAAGGTCCTCATCTAGCCATAAAGGATTATGGTTGGAATCAATACTTAAAATAGTAGATTGTTTAGTTGTAGTCCTAGCATTAAAGTCTCATAGCAGGAGGATATTACCTTCATTTTTCAAACTATAAATATCTTGTTCTAAATTATTATAGGGACAATTGTTATCTATATTGTTTTTCTTATAAAAAGTAGAATTAATAGGTGCAAAATAACAAATTTCTATATACATCTTCTTAGCATTGGTGTCTGGAATTTCTATACAAATGTACTGATTGAGAGGGTAAATCTTATGAAGTTGAATGTGAGGAGAAATGCTCTTTATAATATAACAAGCTATGCCTCCTATCCCTCTACTGTGGGATTTTTTGTTCCATGTCGACCACGAGACAAATCCTTCTATGTTAGGGACCTTAGAATCCTCATGCTCCCAAGTTTCAACTAGACAGATAATACCAATATCACTCGGGATCCAACTTATCATAGGACCTTTGCGCCATGGAAAGGCACGACATTTCCAAAAAAGGATCTTGAGTGTCCCAAATTCCTATTTATTATTATCCTTTTGGTCTCTATCCCTAACAATAGCTTTTCAATTTCTAATCATTGCCCATTTTCCTTCTTTCTTGGCTTCTTTTACCTTTTGAACTTCCTTCCTCAATTCAGCTTAGTCTTCGGGAATGAGGTCTTCATTTATAAATATTCCTGACCCTTTTACGCTCGGAGATTTACTAAGTATGCCATATTTATGGTCATTACAACTTAGTTTGATGTGAATCAACATATCTTTGTGATCAATTATTTTTCCTATCCTCTTTGCTTCTATGAGGTAAGTTGTATCAATTTGTCATTTATTATTTAATTATTCTTTTACTATTTCTAGCGTATCCTCCTCTTGTTGTTCTTTTATACAAAAAATTATGAGGTTCAAGGCTCTTTTGTTATGCTCATGGTCATGTTCTATTAGCTTATTCGTTTCCTCTTTGATGGGTTTTATATCCAATCAATCTATGCATAAGACCACTGAGTGAAGACAATCTTTAGTCAGTGTGACTGACTAGTTGACTTCCTAATCAACCTCTTAGTAATATTCCCTAGTTGGACTTCAACTCTTCCCTAATTGTCTTCATAAAATATAGAGATGCGATGATCCCACTAATCCAACAATATGAATAATATGTACTAAGGTACTAGAAAATGCCCAAGGGGAAAGAAGGCTACATTTCCAACCTTAAGAAATATATAGATATATTACTAAGGCCCACAAACTAAGAATCCAATACATACATACTTTGGTATACAATTGTGTTACTAATACATTGACCATACAACTTGGCTATGAACATACTTTGCCACATATCCTAATTATTAAAATTTCCCTTCCCTATCCTACAGACTCACCAAAGGAAATTTATTGTCCACTATCTTATCTTCTTTATTTTTTGGTTGTCTCATTGTAACATCATTATTTTTTTATATTTGCGATAAATCTAGGTTGAGCAATGGGCATTCCTTAAGTTTTTCTTGAATATCCAATAAGATCAAGCTGATAAAAACCATGAGTACAACCAATCTTTACAAGAAATGACATGATCTATTCCATAGAATATAATTGGTTCTTGTAAAACAAAAACAGTCTATAGAGGCTTCCTCCATGATACAAGAATCAAGACATTGCATGGTAATCTAATCACTAAATTATGATTATTGGCCATGACATAGCATTATAAATTACTCCAAGTGTCATATTATTGCAATAGCCCTAGAATAATATAGAATGGAATCTTGGCTAGGTAAATACAAGAGAAAATATTAACTGGAAAACTACTATAAGTATCACAATGGGCATGATGAATGGGTTTCTTTACCTTCACATAGAGGGTTTAGAATCTATTCTTCATTGTGATCTCAAGCTTTCCAACATTTTTCTTGTTTTATACATTAAAACTACAAGTATTGATTTTTGGATCTAAATAATGTTGTAATATGCCAACATGAGTGATGGTTTTAGTACCTCCAACATATAGGAGTCCATCACATGGCATTGGAGACACAATACATATAGGACTCCATCACATGGCATTGGAGACACAATACATATAGGACCCCATCACATGGCATTGGAGACACAATACATATAGGGCTCCATCACATGGCATTGGAGACACAATACATGGCATTGGAGACACAATACATATAGGGCTCCATCACATGGCATTGGAGACACAATACATATAGTACCCCATCACATGGCATTGGAGACACAATATAAAATTTCAATACTATACCTAAATGGTCCTACCTATTACTTGTGTTTATATAGTTAGTCTAATTTCAACATTTTGAAATTTAGGTTGAGTCACATATATCCCATTCTCACATTCATGTGGACTCTCATAAGTCCCCTTTCAACATTTAGATATTCTAACACATGCTTGGAAACTTTTAAGAACAATTCTTAAATTTTCCCGCCTTTAGGTCTTAGAGAAGGCCCTATGCGATCAAATTCTCCAAGGAAAGTAGTATTTGTGAGAGAAGTTTTGCAGTACTTGTAATTGTAATATCTCTCTTCAGGTATTATTTGCATGTTTGATTAATTCAAAGGAAGTAAAATTGATTAGGTTGGGGAAAATTTCATGTGAATCATTTGGGGTATTAATGACATTTGAACTTGTATTTTTTTTTAGGTTTTTGTTGAGGTACTCAACTAACCGCAACTCCAAAGACTAGGGGTCATCCCTAATTTTTTTGTTAAGCCTTGTCAATTAAGATTTTCTACCATTATGTCGTGTTATTTTAATAGCGTTGATGTTTTTAAATGCTTATCAATTCTCGATAATCTTTAGGAATTAAAATATGCTTGAATGTTAAGGCTTTATATGATGGATCAATGACTCTTGGTATGATATTGAGTTCATATTATTTGATGATTTGTGTTAGATGAAATTGTGAATTGATTTAACGTTTCGTTTGGTGAATAAATTTAGCTTGTTTTCTTCTTGTTTGGTGAAATTTTATGATCTTTGTGCTTACATATGTTTTGTGGCTCATAGTTGAAGTTGATCTATGATGTTCAAGTGCATGCAATGTGTAAGATATCCAAACATCATCTTCATGAGAAATTGAGATTGATGAAACAAGGGATTAAGTTAATTGCCTTGAAACTAATGCTTGTTCAATAAAATAATAAGATGCAAGGTGCAAAATCACACAAAGTGAGAAATGCATGAAGGTTCTTGGTAAAATATGTAAGTGGAATGTTAATCATCATTCATAGGGATATGCAAGTGTTCAAAGTAATGTGGTTCATGAATATAGTACAAGTAATGCACATAAGGGTTTGATGATGGCATTATACATAGGAGGGTGAGATCATGCATGAGTTTTCAAATTTGTTTTAGAAGACAATTATTTTTTTATCTTTGAAGGCCCAATTTCAAGCATAGGGTAATGATAGGTGAAAGGGAAATGTGGGAGACATTATGGTCCTACGCATAGAGATACCACCTTAATCTCCATTAGCGATTATTATTATTATTATTAGTATTAGTATTATTGGTTTCTTATATCCATCAATCATTCACTTGAAATTTGAGGCATGATAATTAGCATTTAGTGGTGTTTCTCTTTTGTCTCAATTAGTGTTTTGGGCAACCTTGAGCGTAATGCAACTGGTTCTTATGCAATGAAAGGGAACGTGTTGATTAAGGTGATTCAAATGATATACGACACAACTGACATCCACATGTGGAAGTGTCAAATTTAGGGTGAATCCATGAAGATGTGTCACACGTTTTAGTGAAATGTGATAATAAAGTTTTTGACATTTTATGTATTTTTTTAATTAAATCCCTTAAACTCATATACTTGTCATAAATTTTAATGTGCAATAAAATCACAACTTGTAGGGAATTGTGTTATCTTTTTAATGATATTTTTTCAAAACATATTATTATCATTAAATGTGTCAAATTTACATTTAATTATATGTATATCTTTGAAAATTTCTAGAAAAGCTAACAAGTGGCTTTTGTTCACAACAACTATTTTAGTGCTAAATGTATAATTTAGAAAAAAAAATCCAAACATAATCTGCACAAAATGTAGTTTATCCCATTGATTTTTTTTGGAAAACAATATTTTCTATTATTTTTCAAAGCCAACAAATTAATATTTGAATCAAATTTTATACACATTTATGTTTCCAAAAAGTTTTTTTTCCTTGTTTACATAAACTTGAAAGCTATAAATACCCTTTTGAAGAGTAAACATCCATGGGTATCAGTCATGTTTTTTAGTAAATTTTTGGTTGTGGAAAAAACAACTATGCCTAAGTTTCACAAAAAAAAATTAAAAATATAATATGAAAACAAAAAAAGAAAATAATATGCCAATGGATAGATGGTTCAATGATAAATCCATTAACATCAAATTTTCCACTTAACATTAATGATATGAAAAAAATTCACCTCCTAGAAGTTGTCATTATAGGAAATTCTCTAGAAAGGAGGAACAATTTCTAATTTTTATATCCTCATTAGAACTTTGAAACTTGATCAAGAGTTTATAAAAAACTTAATTAAGCTCTTTTTATGCAATTTGAAAGAACCTCAATTAAAATCATGTTACATTAATGAAAATTCTTAATCAATATATGACCTTAATTAAGGTATAAACCTTGATCAAAGATATATTGTAACAAAAGAGAAAAGACAAGATGCAACAAAAAAATATAAAATTGAAGAAAAAAGAAACAAATAAAACTCTTGAAATAAAATATTAATCAAAAGTGATTACAACAAAACATATGTTGTGAGCAATGTTAACAACCAAATAAAACATATGTTATGAGCAATGTTAACAACCAAGATAGTGAAAAGAGAAAAACATTCAAGGAAATGTGATCGAAAGCAACCTAATGAAATATGATCCAAAACAAACTAATGACTTAGAAATTGTTCTTATGAAAATGGCCCTCCACAACACAATGCCACTCCAATCTATCCAAAAGCTAACGAGTTATACATGCATCCTATGTTGATGTTTTTGGCTTATTAACTATTTATTTAAGTGCTTTGACCAAAGATATACACTATTCTCCCCGAGGATGACTCCATCAATCAAAGACTTGGTTCATCATGTGCTTCCTCAAAGATGTGAGCATAATATTGAAACTTTAGAATGCAATTAGAGCTTTACCTGTGAGTTGTTTTATTAGAGTTTAATTTTAGATGATAAGAGGTTCTAGATCCATACTTCTAGGATTTTGTTCTTGGTTTATTGGTGAGCTTTCCAACTATAAATGTAACAATGTTTTCCTATTGATGTATGAATAGTGATGAGCATTTTTTGCTCACAGTTTCTACAGGATTAATCTCTTTGTTTATAATTTGGTATCAGAGCTGAGGTTAAAAACTTCATGAGGAGCCATTATTTGAAAGCATTGAAGCCGCAACCACAACCATCGTTTTAATACCAGCATCATTTGTGAAGCTGGTGCATACTCTGTAAATTGTCTCTTCCATTGAAAAGTAGAGCCGCTGCCATTGAAAAGTAGAGCCACTGCCTTCCAACAACAAAGAAGGAGCCTGCATGGGAGGTGAAAACCAACAAAATCCAACAACAAGTTTTTTTTCATTTTTAAATTGGTGAATAATTGTTGAGCTTGTTGAATTATTTGTGGCGGAAAATGTCAAATCCTCTCGTTGATTCTTATCTAAATGAATCCACCAAACTTGATGGCGAAAATTATGTTAACTGGAAATTTAAGTTGATAACGATGCTTGAAGCATATAATCTGTGGACAATTTTGAAAGGAGATGAGCCCAAGCCCACAATTGCTGCCTCAATTCCAGATTGGGAAAAACGAGAAATGAAGGCGAAAGTGGTACTGTGAATGTCCGTAAAGGACAACATAATTCCTCTTATAAGAGACAGTAAAACTACCAAAGAGATGTGGGACGTTCTCAAAGGTTTGTATGAAAACTCTAATGCAAACCATATTTTATTCTTAAGAGCTAAGCTCTTATCTATCGAAATGGAAGCCAATGAAAGCATAAGCAATTTTGTATCCCGAATTAAAGATTTAAGTGATAAGTTGGGTGATATTGGTGAAAAGGTTTCCAGTAGTGATTTAGTAACTATCGCTTTGAAAGGTTTAGTGCAAGATTATAAAGTCTTTATTTCAACACTCTCCGCTAGACAAACACCCCCTACCTTTGATGAATTGGATGGAATTCTTCTTCAAGAGGAAGAGATAATGAAGAATTATGATCTGGACTCAAGTGGGTCAGATTTGGCATTGATTGCAAGAGGTAAACAATATTACAGAGGTAAACCATGGGACAAGAACAGAGGCAGGTTTTAAGCAAAGCAGAAAGGTATGACACATCTTGATTCTTATGTTAAGCGAAATATTGAATGTGAATATTGTGGCAAACCCGGGCATCTTGCTAAAGATTGTTATAGAAGAAAGAATCATGAGTCCAATCAAAGATATAAAAGGCATAATGGAAATTTTGTGCATAAAGACACTTCAGTCAATGAGGGATTTAAAAATCTTAAGTTGTTTATTTATGAAGCTGCATTGTCTTTTGAAATTGATGATGATAATGCATGGTTCATAGATTTTGGTGCATCAACCCATATTTCTTGTCATAAAGAATGGTATGATGAATACTATGAAAACATTGATGGCACACACATTTATTTAGGGGACAACATATCACACAAATTTCAAGGCTATGGAGTAATAAGTGTGAACTTACCTAATGGACAATTGAAACAGATTCATGATGCGATGTATGTTCATGGTATCAAAAAAAAATTAATATATGTTTCAACTATCACTGATAATAATTTTAAAGTGTAATTTGGTAAGTTGAGGTGTGTTGTAAAACATGTCCAGGATCACTACATGATTGTTTCCACAGGTACCAGGGTTGGTGGATTGTATAAGTTGTATGTGACAATGAATTTTCATGTTGCATTAGCATTCACAACAATTTCAATAGAAGAGTTATGGAACCACATGTATGGGCATCTCAATTACAATGATTTGATGTTATTGCAAAGAAAAACAATGGTAGAAGGTCTTCCTGTTATGAAGAATGATCATTTTCAATGTGAATCTTGTGCACTTGGTAAACAACATATGTTGGACACACCTACCACACTAAGAGGGGGGGTGAATGAGTGTGGGGATCTTTTTCCCAAAACTTCCCTCTTACACAAAAACTCCTTAGTTAACATTCAACATTTGCTCATTACTCATTGCTGTCATTTATAATCAGTTAGATGTGAATACATATCAACAACATATCATCAACAAATCATCTCCACAAGGATCACAAAGAACACAAGATGTATGTACAATTTTTCTTTTTATTATGGACTTCAGTCCGGGGGTTTTTTAGCAACAACTGAATAGAGTACAACTCTACAAGAGCACCAGATCTATATGCAAGACTCAGCTTACATTCTCAGCACCAATTGAGATGAGGAAAAAATCCTCAATAGATATCAATTTGTCAACATAAACAAGTGCGTCAACCATGCACCAGCCTGTGCCAAACAACCTGTAATCAACCTGTACCATAAACATGTGCATCCAACCATGTACCAAGTATATACCAATCATGTTTCAAATACTCATAAAAAATGAATCATCAATATGTACCAACATTATCAACTATACACCTCATGTATGTGCCAACTCATCAACTGCTTGTCTCAACCATGACTAGTTTTCGATTAGTCAACAACCCCAACTTGAAATAATCATAACTTTGTACCTATAATGAATAAAGATCTGAAACTGATAAAAAATGTTCTTTAGTGTGTTTTATGCAATTCCTCCAGGTGGCACTACTTGGAACCTCTCAGAAAAGGCGTTATAGAAAAAATGGCATACCTTGTTGAATTCTAGCTTATTCTAGAGAGCGACCTTGTAGAGCGTGGCCCGCACAAAATATTTGTTGAATTGATCTAAAACTATTACAAAATATAATAAAGCCTATACCCTAACCAACATATTTGGTCTCACTGAATTTGGATCTGTTATGAATAATTTATGACGTTTTTACCCGAAACACTTGTTTTTGACTAGTTTCAAGACTAGCCACAAACCCTATTTTCCACGGAGTGTAACTCCCAAAATACAACGACCCACAACCTAAATGTTTTACCACCAATACTTGGGTATGTTTTCTCAATGTCATAGCAATTTCACAGTTTGAATCATTATAGAAAAAAATTTATAGCGAAAATGGTGAGATGACCTGTAAATAACATGCCTTAGAAAACATCATCAAAAGAATTTATCCTCCCTTCAATTCCGGCACTATTTTCTTCACCTTCCTTCTGAAATTAGGCTTAGATATCCTTGGTTACCTCAGTCACCTATAGATCTTCAATATTCTCAAGTGTTCCACACCAAAAATTCTAAAGAAGCTCTCCATCAATACTCCAAAAGATATTCTCACAAGAAGCTCTCCATTGATCCACAAAAATGATGATCTACAAGAGACCATTGCTATCTTATTTATACTTTCATCCTCTAGGTCACTTAACCCATTTTTAGGTCACT
>JASDQU010683202.1:2984-15198 GCA_032191745.1 Picea mariana
CTTCATTTGTCTTAAAGGTTTTCTTCCATTCATCACCTTCTCTCATTCTTATCTGGTGATATCCGCTTTTCAAATTTATCTTAGAAAAGAAGTTTTCTTCACTTAGACAGTCCATTAAATCATCCATTCTTGGCAAAGAAAATCTATACCTGATGGTGATTTGTTAACGACTCTTAAGTCTGTACACATTCTCCATCCTCCATCCTACTTTGGGCTCAACACAGTTGGTACTGCACATGGAATCAAGCTCTCTCTGACCAACCCCTTGTCTAACAACTCCTGCACTTGATTCTTTAACTCCTCATTCTCTCGAGGTTTTAGTATGTACATTGCTTTGTTTGGCATACTTTCTCCTGGTATCAGATCAATATGATGGATGATACTTCTGATGGGTGGCAATGAGTTAGGAAACTCATCCACCACTATGTCAACAAAATTATCCAACAATTCTCGAATTTCTTCAGGCAAATCATCCATTGTAGTACTTGTAAGGAAAACTCTAGGTTTCCTCACCACAACAAACTACATTTCCTGTCCTTTCTTGACTTCTTTCAGGAGTTCCTTCCCGCTCATGAGAAGTATGCTTGTGTTGGCTTCTTCTTTCACTTTCTTCTCGTTTATTGGCAACAACATGTGTGTCGTACCATTCTTCTCCAAGGTGTATGTATTATTCCTCCCATCATGAATGACATTTTTGTCAAACTGTCATGGTCTTCCCAAAAAAATATGGCATACATCAATGGGAATTACATCACATAGAATTTCATCTCTATACCCTCCTATTTTAAATTCAACAAAGCATTGTTTAGTAATCGTTACCTGGTGTCCTTTCTGCAACCACGAGACTTTGTATGGCTTCATATGTGCAGTTGTCTCCAACTCCATTTTCTCCACAATCTCTGTGGATACTAAGTTTTCAATACTCCCACTATCAATTATCACCTTGCAAACTTTGTCCTTAGTCTTGCAAGATGTCTTGAAGAGACTGTTCCTCTGCACTGTTTTTTCAACTTCTGCCTCTGGTTTTAAGAGAACTTTTCTCAACATCAGAGATGTTCCATCCTCTTCTCCTTCTGCTTCAACATTTCTTCTCTATGATTATGAAATGTGAGCTTCACCTTCTCCTTATTTCTTTCTCTCGGGACAATCCCAAGACTTATGTCCTGCCTTTCCATAGGTGTAACATCTCACTTCTTCTCCTCTGCCTCTTCCTCTTCCTCTAGAAGAATTTCTTCCACCATATTGTCTTCCTCGGGAACTTCCTCCTCTTTCTGACTGACTATGTGGTTTCTCAGTCTCATCTTTAGATTTTTTTTCCTTGTCATGGGAAACTCCCTTGCCTTTGTCCGGGACTGGGCTTCTACCTCTACCTCGCTGGCTTTTTTTTTGGCTAACTTCTCCTCTTCCTTCGGTGTGAACTGATAAGCATCCTCCACAGTCCTTATTGACATCATGTTGATCTCATCCTAGATTTTATACCTCGGGATATTTATATACCTGACAACTTTTTCTTCATCTTTCTCTCTTTGTCCAGTTCTGATGTCCAGCTTGTAGAACTCCTCTGTGTACTCTTTAACTGTCATACCCTTATGTATCAGGTTCTGCAATTTCCTGAACATATTGATCTGGTAATATTTGGGCATGAATTTAGCCTTCATCTTGGCTACCATTCTGTCCCAATTCTTTATCTTATGTTTTCCCTTGCTTCTCCTCTCAGCCTACAGTTCATCCCACCACAGTGTTGAATGTCCCTTGATTTCGGTGACAACATGTCTCACCCTCTTCTCCTTATCGATGTCTTCATATTCGAAATATTTATCCATGGATCATACCCAATCCAACAGCTCTTCAACATCTAAATTTCCTTCATATATTGGGACCTCTATCTTGGCTCTAGCTCCCAATCTAACAACTTCTCTTAGCAAGCGCTCTTCAACAACATTCTCTCCTGTAGCATCTTTGAATTCTACTTCTTCTCTCTCTACATCGTTGATGTTTCTAGCATCAAGTGCTCTTCTTTGTGCTACCTCCATCGTCTCTATCCTTGCACGAAGTTCTCACATTTCCCTTTCTACAACCCGATTGGGTAAAGGTTGTTCCACTCGCCTCCTCGGTGGAATTGTGTCGACTGTCTCTCACACACTGAGTGTGGCTTAGAGTTATTTCACCTCCTTTATCTCCTTCGCCTGAAATCTACAAACAAAAATTGCTTTGATACCACTTGATGCAGTGTCCCCACCTCAGCAAGGTCTGCTGACCTCCCGGTCTCTGGATCTTCTCAATCTTCGAGCTGGAGCAGCTCTTCGATTCCCCGCTGGAATATTCAATAAATTTCCACAAGTCCTTTTCACGAAACTTCATCGTGCGAACAAGCACCAGGCGCAAGCTTCTCTCACACGACCACTGGCTGTGACCATGAGCCTAACCCAAAAGGCGTTTCACGATTTCCCGTTTCAGGTATTTGCATGTGAATGACTCTGATTCTCCCAACCTATGAAACCCCAACATGAGTTTAGCGTGTACTAGATACTCCCTTATCTTCCTTCAATCTGACCTCCGGTCATGACCCGGGGTTCAACTCTCAAGCGCGTCAGGATTTTGCGTAAACTCCCGATATGATTATATCTACAATCCACGATCTTCCTTCGATCGACGGCTACGTTCAAGTTGTGATTTCATGTTTTGCAACTTTGGAGGTTGGTTCACCTCTGTTCTCCTGATCCTCGATTTCCCGATATTTGCGAGCATCATATCGACGGTCCAGAGTTTTCCTTTGATCAACGACTGTGATCAAGTCGAGATTTCACGTTTTGCGACTTTGGGAGTCTCCTTATTTTCGTTCTCCCGATATCCGAGATCGTGATGGCGCTAGATCGATGGTCCAGATATTCCTTTCGCTCCTTTACCAAGTTGGGATTTCACCTTTCGCTCCTTTACCTCTTAAGGATTACCTTCGACACTTAGAAAAATTATAAATCTGTGCACTCCTTGTAGCAGATTCCTATGCAAGACTTGGTTCTTGTGGATGACTGTGCACGCCTTGTAGCAGTTGCTTTGCACTCCTTAAAAAGGGGAAGTTTCATGCTATATATTCTAAGCTTCAGAATTGAAAAATATCTCGTCATGCACTCCTTGCGTTCTATGTGCACACCTTGCACTTACTCAACAGAAGAGAAACAATTGAAACTTATACTAACATTCACAGTTTCATCCATTCATAACAAATTCCTTCATTTATGAAAACACAATAACAGAGAATTACAAACAATAACAATGCTATGCATTTGAGTCAATTTTCCTCTGCCATATTCATTCAAAAGTAAATGGCTACAGATAATATCAAAACCATAACTCAAAACTCAGAAAATTCCTACTAACTCGTAGCAGCCTCATTTGGGCGTACAAAACCTCTATTTATCTCAGAGGGTCCTTAGGGTTCCCCCCCCGACTACTCATCTACTCGAAACGAAAACCTAACTGATACCTAAGTTCGATTACATTCAAGGCCAGTAATGAAAAGTCCCAGATCACTCGTGATCATCAGCTTCCAAGTGTTTTATCTTCTTTTGTTTTTCCAATTAGCTCCAAAAGATTCGCAGTAACTCCCAGCGTTTCAGATTCCGAAATGATTCCCAGGCGCTAAGTTGTCCTGCCACGTGTGCTCGTTGATGATGCTCCTGCATCAAATAGTCCATCAAACTCATGTCTGCATGGAACTCTGATTCTAGTGCCAAGTAGTCTCTCATGTAATCCCTGAATGGATCCTGCGGCACCACCTGTGCCTAACCTGACTTTCCTCCTACCTTACCTGGTTGTTCCAAAGGTTGTCCCAATGTCTGTCATGTCTGTGACTGTGGATATAAAGGTCGGAGAATCCTCCAAGATGATGTGTAATCTCATACTAGTGAAGGGTTTGTACTAGCCCCTCCCTGAGATCCACTGGAGCCACTGGCCCCACCTCCCTAGTGTCCTCCTAAACCACTCAGCCCTCCTACGGCATTGGCACCTATGGTGCTCATGCTATGCTGGAGCGTATGTGCACTAAATTTTGTCTGATGTATGGTTGTCAACAAGTCTCTATGTCCCCTATCTAGGTCATTCAACATGGCCTGCGTACTGTCAAAATGTATCTAAGGGCCTTTCCCCCTGCCCTCGGGTGTCTCACGTATGTCACTCATAGTCCCCTTTATCTTGACCTCTGTGTCTGAACTGATATGCTTTATGTCCTCTATCTCTGGCTCTGTATCTAACTGAGTGTGGAAGGGGGTGTAATCCCTTCGGTTTCTATCTCTCTTATCCCTGCTATGACCTCTGCGGTACTGAATGTACTCTGCCCCAATATGTCCTCAAACCTCTAGGTATTCTTCACCTGTTTCAAGAATCATGGGGTCACGAGAAGCACTTATTCACGAGCTGGCAAGAAGAAGGCTCTGATACCAATGAAATATCCATGATCTAGTTGATCTGGATATCTACTGTTGAACTATGGTTTTTTTCCACTGAATCTGATACTCTATGGGTTTCTGAATGTGTTTGAGTTACTGTGTGAACATGCTTGGTGATTTTCGCATGTGTGTTCCAGTTTATTATGTGTTTTAGTAGTATAAGACAATGCATGTGAAATAAGGACAACACAACTCATTGATATATATATATATATATATATATATATATATATAAAGCAGGAAATACAATAATAATTGGAAGCAGATATAATAATCATCAGTTAGATCTCATGGATCGTCACTGGAATACAAATCAACTAATAAGAAATACTCGTGATCAGAAGAATGGATGTTGGTCTGTGCATGCACAAATAGATCTACAAAAAATAGACTGGTAGCTCACGATAACTGTTGTAGAATCCGGAAAACTCACCTTGATGGCGATACCCATAGGAATAAGTTGGAAACTGTCTCAAAAGATAATCCCTGGCCTCTAGACTGATCCTGATGACTGTTAGAATGAAGATCCGACCTCTGAAGCTCTGGATGTCACCCCTTGGGGGTTTGCGCACCTCCTGGGCTAAATGAGTGCGCCCTAGTGATTCCACCAATGGAATCTAGCAATGTATAGCTCAAAACAATCATCCTAGTCTCCTATGTAATGGGTCGGAAGGGATTCCTCAGATCTGCTTTGGAATGTCCCCTAGAACCCCAAATGTGCTTCCTCATGAGTTGCGCCCTAAATGACCGTTTACTGCTTTTCGAGAGATTCCACCATCAGAAACTGACGAAATGTGGCTCAATAGGTGCGCCCTGGCTAGCTCTCTAATGGGTCTGAAGGAATCAGCCAAATATGAACTGTCTCAAGCGGCCACACAAACCCTCTCTCTAACACTTGTGCCCTCACTGGCTGAGTTGCACAATCCTTGAACTGGATACTTTAATGCACGGTGAAATACCTGGATGGTATCTCCGATAGGCTAGGGTGTGTCTCTCAACACCAAAACCGATCAATGGTGGTGGTTTCCTCCAGAAATTCACAAAACAACAAGGGGGTCGATTTCCTCCTCCGCTGCAAATACCTCAACATCAAATCATAACATAATGAGGAATTAGGTCGAATTCCTCCTTTTATACTCTTCCCAATCTAATTCACTATTTATATCACTTAAGTTAGGCGCTTTTCCTCCTAAGGTGAGTAATTAATTAATTAAGTCCCCCTTTAACACCTTTTCGTTCTAATTCTTCGTTGACTTAGGCTTAAGTGACTTTTCCTATGCTTTTTGGCTTGATCCATCGTTTAGCCACCAAATCACCCTTATTTCTCCTCTTGTTCCATGTTTGTGCCTGACTATAGTCTACAGGAACACATAGACTAGTAAGTCACTCCTTGATGGCCTACTCTTGGGAACGAGACATCACAGGGGACACATGGAATCAAATTCTTTCTCCCCTCCTTTACCGATGAAAATCCTTCTTGCAAGTGAACCCGACAATTTTCTTTGCAGTCCACTTCAACTTTTATCATTCTCAACCTTGAAAGTAAGTTTGATACTTGATCTAGTCTAAGTCCCACAAATGTGACTCCTTGGCATATTCTCGTGTGCTTTGGACTAGCGATAGATTTTTTAAAAAAAAAAGGTCTCAAGTAATTACCATTGAGTATCCAATTATTATTATCTTTTGAACACCTTTGTCTTTGACAACGTTAAGTCCTCAAAAGACCACTAACACTTTTACTTCATTGCTATTGGTTATTCCCAATCCTTACACAATTTCCTATACTTTACTTTATGTCCATTAATGTCATAAACAACCCCACCCCTACACCTAATGCCCCTAGCATTAAATACTAAATTGATATAATTTTATATAAATGATGGTTTATTATACAACTCTACATCGTAAATCAATTTGTTAATCATCAAATATATGCTTAATTTTTTTTGAATTTTATTTATGTTTAATTGTTATTGAATTCTTTTATTTTAATAAGTGTGTTGATAAATATCATTGGAAGATGTATTTATTTGTATACTTTCATTTACCTAATGCCCCTAGCATTAAATACTAAATTGGTATAATTTAATATAAATGATGGTTTATTTTACAACTCTACATCCTAAATCAATTTTTTAATCATCAGATATATGCTTAAAAAAATTTGAATTTTATTTAAGTTTAATTGTTATTGAATTCTTTTATTTTAATAAGTGTGTTGATAAATATCATTGGAAGATGTATTTATTTGTATACTTTCATTTATTATGTGTTGATATCTACTTTGTAATGTGTATGGCAATGCTTAGTGTTTAAGTTTTCTTTGTATGTTTGATAGTGTATTGATATCTACTTTCTAATGTGTATGGAAATGCTTAGTGTTTGATTTTGTTTGATTTTTCTTTTTCTTTTTTTTATGTTTGATAGTGTATTTAATTATTTTTGTGTGAATATAATGGTGTATATTTATGTTTTTTTTTAATAATAAGTGTGTTGATAAATATTATTAGAAGATGTATTTATTTGTATACTTTCATTTATTATGTGTTGATATCTACTTTGTAATGTGTATGGCATGTTTGAGTTTTCATTATATGTTTGATAGTGTATTGATATCTATTTTGTAATGTGTATGGAAATGATTAGTGTTTGAATTTTCTTTGTATGTTTGATAGTGTATTTAATTACTTTTGTGTGAATATAATGGTGTATATTTTTTTTATTTTTTTAATAATATTTTAATGTTATGTATGTGTATTTGTTTTAATATATATAATCTTTATTCATGAGGTGTAGATCAATTGGTTTGTGTGGGGTTTAGTCTCCATCAAGTTATAGGTTCAAATCTCATGGGAAGGGGCTGAGGGTGGGAGCCATTTGTGGGGGAATTAAATCATCAAAATCCCAGTGTTGTATGATTAAATTGTATTGTCTTTTACATGTTAATGATATTTGGGTACTTTGTTTGTAATTGTGTATAAGAATGTTTATTGTTTATGTGTATTTACAAATAACTTGTGTGACATGTTGTATGTACTTTGAAATGTTTGTATATTTCATTTAACAATGTTTAGTGTTTAAGTTGTGTTTGTATATTTATATCTTTACATTAATTTTTATGTATAATAAACAAAATTTGGTGTATAATCATAATATACTTTTGTAGCCCCAGATGGGGTGACACACGGCGACGCCTTGCCACATGGCTCAGCGTCAAGCCACAACTTAAATGTTGTAGGCCGCTCCCCATCGCGTCCGCATTTACGATGGTAGCCGGCCATTACAACCACTATATGGAGGAGGGACTTCTCCCTCATGCGAACGCACTCGCTCAGCCAGCATTCAATATGACAGGGTTAATGGGAGGCCATGCAAAGCTGTCATTTGGTAATTCAAAAATTGGAGAGCCTGGACAGAGCTGGCTCACTCTCGCTTTGGACCTCCCCGCTGGTTGGGAGCTCTGGTGCAGTTCTGGTTCACTCTCATCTTGGTTCATTCTCGTTTTGGCTCATTCTTTTTGTATCTTTATCCACCCCTCATCAACAATGAAAAGGAAGCGAGGAAGGCCTCGCCGAGGCTCGGCCTGGTACACCCACAAAGAGCAGAGGCAAAGGAGGAAGAACCTGGAGCGCGCTCTGTCAATGATGACTTCCATTCTCCGGCAGAGAGCTCGAGCTGACCAATTGGCACTCCATGTCATTATCGTTGAGCCTGAGACAGAACGTAGCACCCCACCATGGAAATTGAGCCCGGAAGATGTCTGAAGGAAGGCGTTGCGGACGAGTTCCAACCTATTATGTTGATGAAACGCCGTACCTGGAGGATTTAGCGACCACCCTGGAACCCCAAGCCACGGTGCCTGAAATACAGGTTGGAATCGGTCCGAAGGGAGAGCTAGCAAATGATTTCCCAATTTGTATTGTTGAAGAGATACCGTGGACGGGTGACTACAGCCCCACCAGCCATGCTGAGAAGGCAACGAATGAGGACGAGGCTCGGGACAGTGCATGCGCAGAAAGGAATGTGGATGAGACCAAAGCAGGGATGAATGTGGATGCGGCCAGCGCAGGACTGAGCATGATCGAGGCCAGATCAGGGATGAATGTGGAAGTGGGGAACGAAACCTTCGACGAGGCAAGAAATAATTATTTGCATGGTCCTCTCCTCCGTGCAGAGCATCTGGCTCTAGTGTTCGAACTCTGAGGCCACATGGCAGACCAGGAGCACAGAGCCCTCCTCATGGGACATCATCTAGACTTGCTCCTTGATGCGTACTCCAACGCTCCAGCAAAGAGGAAATGTCCACTGTGCACGCAGTCGTTCACCATCCCATCCAGATCCACGTGGTAAAAAGGCAATGGCGACAGGTCACCGAGTATCTGAGTTCTTCTATGCTAGTTTGTTTTCTGTTTAATCATGTTGTTGCTAAATGTAAAATTGAACTATGGCCATCTATCCTGGTTTCCTTTGGGCAGGACAGAGGGAAAAACATTTTTAGCTTATCTTCCTAGACTCATTTCACTCCAAACTATGCTGGTTTCCGGTAAAACGACAGCATTTTTGGTGGCTCAGGACGACTATATCTCTGTGTATTTTGTCAATATTTCTCTGTTAACTTAATATAGCAGGTACTATCTTTTTTACTTCAAAAAAAAATAATATACTTTTGTATAATATTTGCATTTAATTTATTCAATACAATAATTGTTTTATCCATGTTATTTGTTATAATAATTATAGTTTCAAATTAGGTGATAGGACATCTCGAGGATATCATCAGTGACTATGTTTGTAGCAAGAATAGGATGTCAACTAGTGTCAAAGCAAGTGCAACTAAGGAGGGCTACATTATGCAACCCTAGTTGGACAAAGATGTTTCAAATACTCCCTATATCCTTCTCTGCACACATGATATTATCACTTTGCAACTTGCAACAAGTTCGATATGGTCCTCTAATCACGAATAATTCAAATGGTGTCTCAAATCATGGTCACCTCCAAATCATCTCTTATCATTTCTAGATCAATCTATGGATGAATACAGGCAAGCCCTCAGTTGGTACAAACACTCACCATAATTTTTGGGTTGTGGAGATCTCACAATGCATTCTCCATGTTGTTTTAGTAAGCCTTGTAGCTGACCTATAGTTACAGATCTCTTCATTCTGGTCTAACTTTTGTCTTTCAACCTATAGTCATGCTGCTAACTAGCTCTTAGCCCATTTTCTCGAGATGATTGTTAAGTCCCATATTGGGTTTCCCCCCTGCTTTTGTTTATTCAATCATGGGTGTGCTCACCCTCACATGTCATTGGAAGGTCATATCTCCATTCTCATATGAAAAGGACTTGATATTTAGAGAGATAGAAGTAAAGAATATAAAGAAGGATAAGACCCCTTTTTGCTAAGCAAGGGTAAGGATATTTGCAAGTCTATGGGGCACCCTAGAAAACATAGTACCCCCCTTATGTTTGATAGACACGACTCTAGTGAGAATGATTTAGAAGAGGGTGTCTTTGAGAGAGGCATCCTGGCTTTCTTTCAAGCCGACAACAAATAGAAGTGCTTTTCCTTCACACGCTCTCATTCAGATATAACATTGTCTAAGGTTGCAAGGACAGATGAGGAATCCTAGTTAGTTACAAAATCAAAGCAAATTGATGACCCTTCCCTCTTTGAATTTCCTATGGAGGACACCATGAATACTCGAGGAAAATGCACCCTCTTCAAAAGTACTCTTGACATGATGTAGCACATAAGATCCTTTGTTGCTTCTAGCATGGATGCTTAAAAGTAGTTCATGGAGCTAAACACTAATTTGTTGTCATGTCTAGAAAGGACCCTCACTCCACTTTCTAAGGAACTACTCAGGAAAAACAAGGAGCTCACATAAGTTAAATCCACTCTGACTAAACTAGTGTGGGAGAAGAAAGGCTCAAGCAATGTAGTCAAGGCCATAGTTGAAGACTCGTAAAGTAGTCAACTTTCTCCTTTGTTATGATAGATAGTTTTTTAACTCTCTTTAGTCAGCCTAAGCATGATGTGGCACATAAGATCCTTTGTAGATTCTATCATGGATGCTCAAAAGCAGTGCAGGGAGACATATGCTCATTTTTTGTCCAATCCACAAAGGACCCCCAGTCCACTTTCTAAGAATCTACTTAGGAAAAACAAGGAGCTCACACAAGTTAAATCCCTTCTGACTAAACTAGTATGGGAGAAGAAAGGTTCAAGTATTGCAATCAAGGCCAATGTTGAAGGTGTAAAGTAGTTCACCTACTCCTTTCTTATGATAGATAGTTTTTATACTCTCTTTGTTAGCACGAACCTACATATTCGACTTATTTCTAGTGTTTTTGCTTCTCTCATTATGTATATCTAGTTATATATTTCTCTCTCTAGTAGTGTTACAAGTCTACAATCATGTAGTCATACAAGTGGATGATTTTGAGAACTCTTACATGGTCTATTTGCTTGGGAATTTGTATACTTTTTGTACTCTACCCTCTTCAATAGATCAAAATAATAAAAATTAAATAAAAACTTCTTATTAATTAATAAATAATAATATAAAAATATAGAACATTATTCCTCCATTTCTCAAATGATGTTCCTTTAGTTTAATTCCATTGAATTTTATGATATCCTGTTCGCCTATGAAGGAGACCCCTTTAGAGGAAGAAGCTATTGTACAACATCCCTTTGGTGAACAAGCAATGGAAGAAATAAACTAGCCCCCCATAGAACCTCAAGGAGCCATCTAAGAAGAAACGACACAATTTCATCTAAAATACATAGATTGTTATGTATTGCAAACTTCATTTCATCTTTATTTGTGTATGAAGATAGATAGAGTGTCCACTCAAAATATTAGACGTTTCAATATTAAAAATACATGTTTATCTAAAAAAGCCTTTAAAAACATCAAGCTCTCTTTTTTTATGTAGACAATTTATTTATATCTATAATTATAGGAGTTTTAAAGAGCAAACCAATAATAACATTACGTTCTTTGTAAGTTTTCTTTTCCCCGTATCATACATTTTGGATTCCTTACTACACTTTCTAATATTTTTTGTAACTTTTTGTTGAATTGTTCATAGGCAGCTTTTTATATATCAATATAAATGCTATGGTTCGTGTTAAAAAAAACAACCATGTAAATTGTTTGAATTCCATTGAAATGAAATGGTTATAAAATTATAATAAATGTATATGAAATATTTAAATATACTTTTAAAATATGTGTAAGATTTATTTAACAATCTTAAGAAAATAACCATGTAAATTGTTTGAATTCCATTGAAATGAAATGGTTATAAAATTATAATAAATGTATATGAAATATTTAAATATACTTTTACAACTGCCCACTTGCCTTCCTATAAATATACACCAAGCAGTTCAGCCATAAATATACATGGTATGCATGATAGCTGCTACTGTGGAGTCTTTTCAAATCTGGCCATCTTCAATTCTTAATTGCATTGTATACGTATGTGTAAGATTTATTTAACAATCTTAGTGTCTAAACTATATTTGTATTTTTGTGTATTTATATTATTATTTGTTATAATAATAAAATTTATATTTTTATATATTTATATTAATTATTGAGTGAATAAAATAAATATTTTAACCATGTTATTTTATATTAATTAAATACATTTTTTTAATAATTATTGAGTGAATTAGTGTCAATTTATTATAACATCACGTTGTACGTTTTTTAATTGTATATTTTGGTTAATATTTTTTTATACTTTGTTT
>JASDQU010683202.1:15362-26273 GCA_032191745.1 Picea mariana
TATATATATATATATATATATATATATATATATAATTTTTATATTGCTATTGTAAGAGTGTATAAAAAGTGCGTTGTTAGTTTGTGATTAGTAAAATTAGACCAACAACAATGCATTAAATTGTTTGAAATATTGTCTTTTGAACTTATAGGTTTGGACATAATTAAAATTAATGCTATCTTTTGTATCAAGAACAAAATTTATCTGTTGATTTTTTCTATGTTGACAAAGATGAGGTGGGATTAAAATCCCAAGACCTCTTAGACTAAACAACATAATAAGAAATCTAAAGAGTGTTAGAATTGAGTAGAGGGTTGGCCCTCATCCGGAGGCACCTAGGCATGAGGCAAAGTGACACGTGAGAGGTCCAGTCCCACTATTTGTTTGGCCATGAGGTTCATTTTGCAATTGTGGAGTCGAAGTTGATCTTGAATTTCGTCGAGCTCGAGCATAATTTCATTCTTATCTTCCTTGCGATCAACTAAAACGTGTCCCAACAGGAGCTTCATGTGCCAATAAATGTCTACAGTCTTCTGGTACTGGGAGACCCGAGACCTAGTGTTCCATGTGTCCGGGATCCATGAGTTGATTGAATAGAGGACCTCATCATCTGAGACAAAACTTCATCAAACTCGAACATCGACCTCTGCAAGATATATCTTAGCTTGAATGTGGGGAGGAATGTGGGCGAGATATGAGTCAGATGGCTCTTTTGTTGCAGTTGCAAGACGAGTGCCCAAGTATCTTGGAAGATTTCGAGAGGAGCCTCCACATGTGCAACTGCCATGGACCATTAGAGTTTGGATAAAAAGGAAGAGAGACAAGTAGAAGGGTAGAAGGTGAGCCAAGAATGAGGAAATGAAACAGAGACAAGGGATGAGCAGAAGGAAAGTAAGGTGATCTAACCGAATGAGATGGAGAGGAGGAATAAAAAGACAGGGTGTTGAATCAGAGAAAGAGTTGGAGGCATCTCCATCATGAATATGATGGAGACGAGTAAGTGGAGTTAATGCAGAAGGAGCATCCATAATATAAATTCAGACGAAAGGGAAATACCAAGTGAGGGCGAGATCTCGTTGATGAATTACGAGCAAAGCATAAACAGGATGGTCGCAAGGATCTGTGATCCAAATCTTACACGTCTTTGCATTATACTTAATCCCCATTAAGTGAGATGGTGAAGGTATGAAGAGGGTATATTTCTGCATTTATGTCTTCAAAAAATTCTGCCATGCATTTTGACAGTACGCAAGCCATGTTGAATGACCTAGCTAGGGGACAGAGAGACTTGTTGACAGCCATACATAAGATGAACCTTATTGCACAGATGCTCTAGCATAGCATGAGCACTATAGGTGCCAATTCCGCAAGAGGGCCGAGTGGTTCAGGAGGACACCAGGGAGGTGGGGCCAGTGTCTCCAGTGGATCTCAGGGAGGGGCTAATACAAACCCTTCACCAGCCCGAGCTTACACATCCTCAGGGAGGATTCCCTGAACTTTATATCCATAGTTCCAGACATGACAGACATTGGGACAGCCTTTGGAACAACCTTTGGGACAGCCAGGGCAGGCAGGAAGACAATCAGGTCAGGGACAGGTGGTGCCACAAGATCCGTTCGGGGAGTACAGGAGAGACTACTTGGCACTAAGGCCGGAGTTCCATGCAGACATGAGTTTTATGGACTATTGTTCAATCATATATCGAAACAAACCCTGGGAGGCACAGAGAGGAAACGAACAAACACACAACATGGATTTCATCAAGAAAGTGGAAAAGCTTAACATTCCTACTTTTGACGGATCATCTTGTTTCTCAGCGCAGGCATGGGTTCATAAGCTTGACACATACTTCAAGCTTAACTCGATGATAGAGTTAGAAGCTATTAGCTTTGCCACATTGCACTTGGAGGGGGAGGCCCACGAGTGGTGGTACCATGGGCTGGTGACGTTGGGTCACAACCACATTACTTCATATTTGGAGTTCACTGAGAGGTTGATGGAGATATTTGATAGGAGAGATCCAGAGCTCCACTTTAGGGACCTTACACAATTGAGTCAAACCGAATCAGTTGAGGCCTTCATCTCAGAGTTCCAGCGAAAGGTAGTGGTCGTATCCGATATATCAGAGCACAGATTGGTGATGTTGTTCACCGAGGATTTGACAGATCCATTGAGGGGTTGGGTTAAGGCTTTCAAGCCTCACACCTTATTGGAGTCCATTGTGCGCATGAGAGACATGGGGGACTCAACGCAAAAACCCAAAACCTTTGTACCACAGAGAGACAAGGATCAGAGAAATCCTCAAAGGGAATGGAAGGGTAATCCCAAATTGAATGATGACATGAGACGTGAGTTGATGAGGAAGAATATTTGCTTCTCTTGCAGATACCCTTGGGTCCCACGGCATAGATGCATGGGAAAGGGACATATCCACTACATTAAAGTGGAATCAGGTAGTGAGGAGGAGGATGAGGATCTTGAGGCATAGAAAAACAATGATTCAGAGGATGAGACCACACATGAGCCAGAGCGACAGCCGAAGAAACCTCAGATACTGGTCGGGGCACCACAACCCAAGGAGGAGACAAAACCTCATAGAGAGGTGAAAGGGGGAACCATAGAAACCCTTTCAAGAGTACCTAGGTACAACACTCTCAGGCTTAAGGGCATTGTATAGGGGCAGTGCATGACCACTCTAGTTTATGGTGGGGCTAGGAGGGGGTTACGCACTAGGGAGTTTGAGGGATTCCACATAGAAGTGGTAGATGGATACACGATGACATGTTTGGAAATGATCCCATACCTAGAGGTCAAACTAGGAAACTACACCATGACAAACACTTTCTATGTAGTTGACCTGTCAGATACTGATGCAGTATTGGGGGTACAGTGGTTATATTTATTGGGTGAGATTGGGTTCAACTATTAGAATTTGACCATGAGCTTCAGAGATGTCAGTGGATTGAGAGTGGTACTAAGAGGCATGTCTACAGGAACACCACGAGCAATATCAACAAAATGGATGGAGAGGATCTTCTATTACAGTGATGTGGCCTATGCAGCAGAGTGTTTGAACACCACGTGGAAGGATTTAGAGGGAAGAGAGAAGTACCATCCACAGATTAGAGAGCAGTACCATCCACAGATCATAGATCCAGTGAGGAGGAGGATGAGGATCTCAAGGCACAGACAAACAATGATTCATAGGATGAGACCACACATGAGCCAGAGTGACAGCCGAAGAAACCTCAGATATCGGTTGGGGAACCACAACCCAAGGAGGAGACAAAACCTCGTAGAGAGGTGAAAGGGGTAACAATAAAAACCCTTTCAAGAGTACCCAGGTACAACACTCTCAGGCTTAAGGACCTTGTATAGGGGGAGTGAATGACCGATCTAGTTGATGGTGGGGCCACCCACAATTTCATAGATGCGTCCTTAGTAGCCAAGAGGGGGTTATGCACTGAGGAGTTTGAGGGATTCCTCGTAGCAGTGGCATATGGATACATGATGACATGTTTGGAAATGATCCCAGACCTAGAGGTCAAACTAGGAAACTACACCATGACAAACACTTTCTATGTAGTTGACCTGTCAGATACTGATGCAGTATTGGAGGTACAATGGTTATATTCATTGGGTGAGATTCGGTTCAACTATCAGACGTTGACCATGAGCTTCAGAGATGCTAGTGTATTGAGAGTGGTACTGAGAGGCATGTCTACAGGAACACCACGAGCAATATCAACAAAACGGATGGAGAGGATCTTCCGTCACGGTGATGTGGCCTATGCAGCAGAGTGTTTGATCACCACGCGGAAGGATTAAGAGGGAAGAGAGCAGTACCATCCACAAATAAGAGAGATTCTAAGTTAGTATGAGCCAATGTTTGGGCTGATACCACCAGGGATACCACCAGATAGAGGATTTGAACACACAATCAAGTTAGAGGCTAGGGCTACACCAGTGATCACCGCGCCCTGTAGGAATCCCAAGAGATTCAAGAACGAGATTGAGAAAGAAATCAAAGAATTAGTTGAGATGGGGCACATCAGGCCCATAACGAGTCCTTTTGCCTCTTCAGTCGCTATGGTACTGAAGAAGGATGGCACATTGCGGATGTGAATTGATTACAGATCTCTCAACAAGAAAACGATCAAGAATAGGTACCCCATTCCGCGCATAGATGAGTTGATGGAAGAGTTGCATGGGGCAGTTTTCTTCACCAAGATTGATCTACGATCCAGATATCATTAGATCGGCATTAGGGAGAAAGATATAGAGAAGACAACATTCAGATGCCATTTTGGACATTTTGAGTTCTTGGTCATGTTGTTTGGGTTAACCAATGCACCTACCACTTTCTAGTCTTGCATGAACCACATCTTCAGGGGGCAGTTGAGGAAATACCTTTTGGTTTTCTTCGATGATATATTGATCTACAACAGGATGTGGGATGAGCATTTGGCACATTTGGATGAGGTCTTGGGCATTATGTAGGCATAGTGATTATATGCCAAGGAATCCAAATGTGAGTTTTGCATGAGAGAACTATTGTACTTGGGGAATATCATCAATGAGCAGGGAGTATAGGTTCATCAGGAGAAGATGAGGGCCATTCTGGATTGGCCAACACCTAAGAACCTCACATAGTTGAAGGGATTCTTTGGTTTATGCAATTACTATAGGCGGTTCGTCAAGGGATTTTCATAGTTGGGAGCACCACTCTTAGACTTGACCAAGAAGGGTTCCTTTCATTAGATGGAGGAGTCACAATAGACATTTGATCAAATGAAGGAGGTTATGAGCACATGCCTTGTTATAGCCCTTCCATACTTCTTGCAGTCGTTTGTCTTAGAGTGCGACGCATCAGGGGTGGGGATTGGAGCAGTTTTGATGTAGGGAGGCCATTCCATTGTGTTCGAGAGAAGGAAGCTCAACGAGTCAGAACAACTCTACTCTATTTACAACAAGGAAATGCTATCAATCATGCATTCCTTAACCAAATTCAAGCAATAGCTTGTGGGTAGCAGATTTATAGTGAAGACTGATCACAACAGTCTCAAGTATTTCCTGGATCAGAAAGGCCTTAGTGAGAGACAAAAAAAGTGGGTCTCGAAGATCCAATCCTTTGAATTTGACATTGAGTATTTCAAGGGAAAGAGGAACGTCATAGCAGATGCCTTGTCCAGGAGGCCACCAGGGTGTTCGATGATGGACATTTGCATAGATTGGAAAACACATTTGTTGGTGGAATACTCCAAAAACAAATTTTCTTGTGAGGTGAAGGATGGCCATGTGGTGGATGATAGGTACTGGGTTCTAGATTACGCCATTTTCTACAAGTATCAGATCTATTTGGTTCTAGAATCTACCTTGAAGGGGAAAATTGAAGATGTGTCATGATTCACCTACAACAGGACATCAGGGGTACTTCAAAACATATAGGCAGATCAGAGAGAGATTCTTGTGGAAGGGTCTCAAGGATGATGTATTGAAACACATCTGGGAGTGCATGACTTGTCAGCATAACAAGTCTGAGTAGACACACCCCGTGGGGTTACTTCAGCCTCTACCCATTCCAGAGAAGAAATGGGAGAGTATTTCTATGGATTTCATTACAGGCCTTCCTCGAGTGCATGGCACGAACTATATATTTCTGGTGGTCGACAGGCTGACCAAATTTGCACATTTATTTTCCATACCCACGAACTACAAATACATACAGGTAGCATAGTTTTTTTTTTTCAGAGAGGTATTCTGGTTGCATGGTTTACCCAGGAAAATAGTCAATTATGGGTGCTTCATCAATGCATTTTGGTAGGATCTTTTTTGGTTGGCAAGAACAGAGCTAGCTATGAGTACCATCCACCCACAGACAGATGGACAGATGGAGATCATCAATAAATGGGTGGAGTATCTGAGGAACTATGTGGGAGGAAAACAACGCACATGGGTGATGGTTACACATGGGTGAGTATTGCTACAACACGACTTACCATGTGTCTATCAAGATGTCACCATTCAGGGCATTGTATGGATACGATGCACCCTATTTTGTGGAGACTGTGTTTGGGGACAATAGGGTTTCAGGGGCCAAAGAATGGGTGGAGGAGAGTCAGAGGATTCTACAGGCAGCAAGGGAGAACTTGCAGACAACTCAGAACCAAAATAAGATCTATGCAGACATGAAGAGAGTAGATCGCAGTTTCGAGGTAGGGGATTTGGTTTTTCTACGATTACAGACATACAGACAATCCTTCTTGAAGAGGAGAGGAGCAGAGAAGTTGAAGACAAAGTTTTATGGGCCATACAGAGTCATCAGGAGAGTAGGTGAGATGGCATGTGATCTAGAGCTACTGGAGGGTAGCAAGATTCACAACGTATTTCACGTTTCTTTCCTTAAAAAGGTAGTGGCACAATAGGTCATCATTTCAGAGGAGTTGCCACCCTTGGATGAGGAGGGCCAGTTGAAGCTAGTGTCAGAGGAGGTGCTTGAGCAAAGAGAGCATAGGTTGAGGAGCAGGGTCATCAGTGAGTGCTTGGTTAGATGGAGAGGTCTTCCTATGGAGGATGCCACATGGGAGGGAGAGCATATTTTGCAACACCTAGAATTGATGTTGCTTGAGGACAAGAAATCTCGGGAAGGGAAGACTGTGATGTCTCGTTCCCAAGAGTAGGCTAGCAGGAAGTGACTTAGTAGTCTATCTGTTCCCGTAGACTATAGTCAGGTACAAACATGGAAAAAGAGGAGAAATAAGGGTGATTTGGTGGCTAAACGATGAATTAAGCCAAAAAACACAGGAAAAGTCACTTAAGCCTAAGTCAACGAAGAATTAGAACGAAAAGGTGCTAAAGGTGGACTTAATTAATTAATTACTCACCTTAGGAGGAAAAGCGCCTAGCTTAAGTGATATCAATGGTGAATTAGATCGGGAAGAGTATAAAGAGAGGAATTCAATCTAATTCCTCATTATGTTATGATTTGATGTTGAGGTATTTGCAGAGGAGGAGGAAATCGACCCCCTTGTTGTTTTGTGGATTTCTAGAGGAAACCACCACCATCGATCAATTTTAGTGTTGAGAGACACACCCTAGCCTATCGAAGATACCATCCAAGTATTTCACCGTGCATTACAGTATCCAGTTCAAGGATTGCACAACTCATCTAGTGAGGGCACAAGTGTTAGAGAGAGTGTTTGTGTGGCCGCTTGAGATAGTTTGGATTTGGACCATTCCTTCAGAACCATTAGAGAGATAGCCAGGGTACACCTATTGAGCCATCTGTCGTCAATTTTTGACGATGGAATCTCCCAAAAAGCAGTAAACAATCATTTATGGCATAGATTTTGAGGAAGCACATTTGGGGTTCCAGGGGACATTCCAGAGCATATCTAAGGAATCCCTTCCGACCCATTACAGAGGAGACTAGGATGATCATTTTGAGCTATACATGGCTAGATTCCTCCAATGGAATCACTAGGGCACACTCATTGAGCCTAGGAGGTGTGCAATCCACCAGAGGATGACATCCGGAGCTTCAAAGGTCGGATCTTCAGTCTGAAAATCATTAGGATCAATATAGATGTCAGGGCACATCTTTTGAGACAATTTCCATCTCATTCTGATAGGTATCGCCATCAGGGCGAGTTTTTCGGATTTTATAGCAGTTACCGTGAGCTGCCAGACTGCTTTTTGCTGATCTATCCGTGCATGTGCAAAACAACACCCATTCTTCTGATCACAGGTATTTCTTATCAGTTGATCTGTATTCCAGTGACGATCCATGAGATCTAATTGACGATTATTATATCTTCTCCCAGTTATTATTGTATTTCCTGCTTTTTTTGCAGTATATATATATATATATATATATATATATATATATATATCAATGAGTTGTGTTGTCCTTATTTCACATGCATTGTCTTATACTGCTAAAACACATAATAAACTGGAACACACATGCGAAAATCACCAAGCATGTTCACACAGTAACTCAAACGCATTCAGAAACCCCCAGAGTATTAGATTCAGTGGAAAAAAACCATAGTTCAACAGTAAATATCCATATCAGCTGGATCAGGGATATTTCATCCCCTCTCATGACATGTCAAGGTTTAAGTATGGGGCTCCTTCCTGTTACATCCGTTGAGGATTTGACCCTGAATCCAATCACTCTGTATGCATGTATACTCACACTTCTCTTTGAATCACCATACTTCAGTGCTATGGCTCTCACTATGGATCACACATGTGGGATTATTTGGTATATCTCTGATTTAATGTTGGTTCTATCTGACATTGAGATAATCTTGGTGAGTGGGATAAATTTTAGGGGTCAACCTAGGTGACATTATTTGCAATCCTCTTGGTTAGACACTTCGATTGATTACTATTTCTCTTAGGTTCCTAATGCCAATTGATCTACCCATCTTAGATTGGGAAATTCCATGGAGCACTACCATCACTGTGATAAAGGTTGTGTCCTTTGTGAGCTTAAAGGATTAGGGAAGGGGCTTCATAAGTTTTTAGAGAGATGTTTTAGAGACTTAGGGAAATGTGATATTTCAACAATACAATGAGAAAGGTGGAAAGATGGGTTGCAGAGCATATGGAGAACAGTCAAGTCCAGGATTAATTTGTGCTAATAACATGGAATCATTTTCTCAATTTGAGGTTCTAGGAAGAAGAATCTCATTTTTCCAATACTATCTTTAGAGGGAAGCATTTGGAAACAGCCTCCACCTTGGTGTCTCTACGACAAGCCTTAGTTAGGTACGTATCGACCCACTTGAACCTCCCTTTGGAGGCCATACTTTCTCCCCCTCTTGACCTAAGTGACAACTCATGTAACTCAACCTCCCATGGATTACCTAGAATTTCAGAGGAGTTATTTATTATCCAACTTATCAATATCTCAGAGCTAACAACCATTGTTATTGTGGATTCTAGTGTAATTGTCAATATTGGTTCTAGCCCAATAACCATAGAGAATGAAAACCTAAAAATCCAGATAAACTCAACTACTTAATTCTAAAGTTGATATGAATCTTTTAATTATTAATTTCTTAGTATGTTTTGTTGATTAATATAATTACTAAGTCAGTTTATTAAGTAGCATACCTTATATATTGTCTAATAGGAAGAACTAGATATCCCTTCATAATATTTTTATTATTTTTTTATGTTTTGTACTTATATTTGGATTTCAGGCTTTGGTATCCCATAAACAACTATTTTATGTGTTTCTATGCTATACACTTTAACAACAATTTTTTAAATATATATTCTAATCATTTTTTACATGTGGTTCATGACACCTTACATCGGTGCTCACTACGTCCACGGAAAACCCTCTCGAAATTCACAAGAAAATATAGGGAGGTCCAGTGTTTTCAAAATATTGGGGGCTCAACAACAAGAACATTTTATAAACCCATTTAAAGGCACACCATGTCACTCATAAGGAATTGAACGTGAATGGGGAGAGTAACAATCATTTCTCCTGACCACCCAAACTACATCCAATGAACATATATATTCTGATTAAAAATTATTACTCTATTTATTTTTTAATATACATATATATTAAAAAAGTGAAATAAAAAATAAAAAGTGGAAAGAGAGAGGGGCACAAACAAATGGCCATGGTGCATCCTTACGGGTATCAAGAAGGGGCATTTAGGTCCTTCAATCGAAATATGATTTTGTTTATTAAAATATGTTTATGGAATAATTACACAACAAAGAGACCATAGATAAATTTTAATTTATTTTGAGAATAAAATAATGTAATGGGTAAAGGATTTCATGTCTTTGATCAATTTTAATTTATTTTGAGAATAAAATAATGTAAATGGGTAAAGGATTTCATGTCTTTGAGAACACGTCGATGTTTCTTGTGTCATGGCAATGCATGCGTATGTTTCTTTTCTTTTGCAAAAATAATGTTTATTAAAATTTAGTCATATTAAGAGGAAAATAATGTGTATTAAAATTTAGTCACCATCCATCATATTAAGAGGAAAATGCAAAATTAAATTGAACATTTAAGTTTTACTCACCTAATTTGATAATTGGAAGATTTTAATACCCAAACTTAACTTAAGAGAGAGTTTACTCCATTATAAGAGTTAGTTTGGGAGCTTGTATATGAACTAAAACAAACAAAACCATATCATTTGTTATACTTTACATTGGTCACAAACCATAAGAAAACAAGAAATGTGGTTTAGGGAATAATAACAAATTAAAAATCGTGACCTTTAAATTATCGATGAGGATAAATCTCGTCCCCAACAAGTGTTGATTAGGTTCGTCACCTAGCGTGTGTAGTGTTGGATTACTGAGAGCGGGGGTGAATCAGTGATAGAGCAATTTAATCTTTTTTCACCAAACATGCAAGTGTTGTATCAATGTAGCATTATCATCCAATAGTTATAGAGTAAATAAACAATGAACAAATGAGCAATCACACACATACACAGTACACCAATGTTTTTACGTGGAAACCCAAAGAGGAAGAAAACCATGAAATGTTTTTTCTTATATATCTTGAAGAATTACATTAATTGAAAGCACCAACTTCCTTTGTTTTCCAACTGCAATTGGAAGGAGGCTCCAACTCCTTAGTTTTTCAGACTACTACCTGAGGAAAGCTCCAACTCCCCAATTCTCCGGCTACAACCAGAAGGAGGCTACAACCCCCTATGTTCTTCAACTACAACCAGAAGGTGGCTACAACCACCTGTCTTTGCCCCGTCCAACCCCCCTAAAATATAAATTTCAAATGTAGACAACCTGTCACTAACACTGAATCAACCACTACCACTGTCAATATGTCACTATCAACCTGTACCAATAACCTGTAACAACCTGTACCAATCAACCTGCACCAAACAACTTGTA
>JASDQU010683202.1:33873-45998 GCA_032191745.1 Picea mariana
ATCTCTCATAAATAGACCCCAACCATGTTGCTGTCGCGATTTTTCTGTCGCACTTTTTCTACCGCGATTTTTCTGTTGTACTTTTTCTACCATGATTTTGCTACAGCGATTTTTCTGTCGCACTTTTTCTGCTGCAATTTTTATGCTGCACTTTTTCTGCTGCGATTTTTCTACCGCACTTTTTCTGCCGCACTTTTTCTGCTGCAATTTTTCTCTATCGATAATACCTTCCCAAATAACCTTTCACAAAAATATATATTCAATGATATTCAAGTGTGATTAAAATGAGAGAGCATGGCCTCTTATTTATACTTTCATGTAGCATCCCACTTTCCTTATTTTAGGGAGTTCTCCATTAACTTTATTATTTAAACAATTTATTTTGCAAACACTTTGACTTTTTGGGACTTCTAGATGACTCATGAGGGTCCTCCAACTTCACATAGCTATAACTCTCTAATCGTGAGGAGTTATGTGACATTCCACATACCATTGGAAATGGCATGACAAGCACTATCCATCTAGGATAGTTTCACTGACAAATTCACTGACCTTCAGATCATTATTCCATAATTAATAACGGGTTCTCTAACGATACTTCTAGGATAAATCAATCTGCAAAGTGTCTTCCCGTGAGGGCTTTCACCATAAGGGGACCACTTTGGAGTTCATCCATTTGTACTTCTTATCAACCATGACAAGAGAATAATGAATCATCTTTACATCAAACAAACTTGGGTCCATTACCCAAACCTTTATGCTACCAAAATTTTCTATCAGACTTTCTTCAAGGGTTGACATCAATGACAACCAACCTTAATCAACATGTAGTCATGGCACCTAGATGGCATCGTGTTAGGGAAAACTATGCTAGAGAGGGTTTCCCGAAATATTGAAATTGTCAGTAGGCAAATCGTCAATGGGTGGTAGGTCAAATAGGTACAATGGATGGAATGATTGAGTAATGGTGTTTTCGTCTCCATGGCGATCTCCTTCAGTGGATTATTAGTGTTGAATATCCTTCACCAGCTCCTTGGTAATATGGAAATTGAAATTGAGCATTGGTGTAGTAACCGAAGAAGTGTGTGGTTTCTCTTTTTGTATCCAATGATTTTCATTTTAGCTTCGCTCATCTCTGTAAATTTGACAATGAAGTCCTCCTATTAGTCAGAGAGATAGGAACAAGAAATTATATCATGGACGATGTGAAGCATTGACACTGCAGCCAGGGCTATTATGAAGAAGAGCATGTAGACCATGAACCTATTGCCTATGAAACAATAGATGGGATCCAACTTCATCAATTTCATAGCTATGGGTATTTTGAGCAAACACAAATGTGTAGTTAACAACAAAGAAAAATCCATAATACTCACAGAATAAATATTATGGATCAAAATTAGGAAACTCTAAGCTAATGTTGGCATTGGAACTTCGATCACCACTTATACCCCTTAAAATTATAGAAGGTATAGACTTTTGGAGACGAAGAAATTAATAAAATATTTTGATATCTTTTCGATTTGAAAAAAGTTGCAGGCATTTTACATATACTAAGATTGAGCAAAGGAAATAAAATGAGATTTTCCAATGAGGGGAGTGGAACAATGATTTATAGGGTGCAAAATCTTGTAGCGACATTCCTTTCATGCTCTTCATTAATATGATTTAAACTATGATTTACGAGGGAACAAGATAAAACACAGAAATATGATAGAAATGCATAGATACATTAATACTCGATTTCTATTAATGAACTAAATATGCAGGAACTGTAAAAATGCATAATGAAATAAACTCGCTAGAATGGTGGTAGCTTATCTCTGAGAAGAGATGTGACGGCTAAGTGCATTCTTAAGAATACGATTACAATGAGGTAAAAAAAAGGCCTTTTAACATAAAGCATCAATGAGAGAACCCTATACATCCAAAACCCTAAGCCCAAAAGATAAAACACCAAAAATTTTGCGGGCCCCGTTGCGGTTACTTGATATGTCAACTTCCTAGGGACGTTACTTTTGCATATAATCTATGTTTGGGCCACTCTGTATCCCATCAAAAAAGTCTAACTGAGGAGTACACACTTTGAATGGCCCAGCATATGCCTTTGACTTTATACCGGGTGCTTTTGGGCCAAAAAAATGTAATTTAGGGCCTCAAAAAGGCCCTGAAAGCTCAGGAACCGAAAAAACCATAGAAAGATTGCCATGATGAAAACTATGTTTTGAGCCAATGGAATAGGTGGGTGGCCACCAATGTACACCTGGATCATTCCTCTCCCCCTTAGGAAGCAATGGTCTCCATTTTGTTGAGTTCCCCGATCAAATGGGGAAACTTCTGTTGAATTTGACACTTGGTAAGCCACTTGCCTTGGTGCAATAGTTGCCTTGCTTTCAAAACCCGATAGAGTTGGATATTCTATTGGAAACTGCCCTTAACCTGTGTTTCCATGATCTAATCAATGGTTGCATGTTCCATGCAATCAGGGTTGAGCTCTGCAGGTGTCATTTTCTCTACCACTTCTGATGCGTCCAATAGTGGTGGAAAATATGTTCGAAGGGGGTCCACATTGAATATTGCGTGCAAGCCAAGGAAGGGGAGAATACTTAACTCAAAAACATTGTTGCCCACAACCTTGGTGATGGTGTAAGGGCCATAGTGAGGTGGAAGTAGCTTCTGATGGGGTCATGCAAGTCATTCTTTCTGCAAATGCAACCAAACCTTGTCTCCCACTTAAAACTTGTCTGGAAAATGGTGTTGATCATGGCGTTGCTTGTACTTAGCATTGGATTTTTGTAAAATATCATGGACCTATTAGCAGATGTGATGGATATGTTCAATGAATTTGTTGGCTTTGTTGGCCTCAGATTGAGCGTAGGAATATTATGCATATGTGCACACAAGGGACAATGATACATCAATGAGGCTCAATGGTCGAAATCCCAGGCCCGCCTGAAAAGGGTTGTCACCAGTCGAGCTATGAAGGTATATGTTGTATATATGTTGAACATAAGGAAGTCTCTCATCCCATGTGTGTATATGCTTGGATTTTTACATGCCCTATATATGCACGATCATCCTCTTGACTACCTATGTCTATCCACCAGTTTGGGGGTGGAAGGAAGTGGATTTGGTGAGCTTGGTATCTAGCAGTGACCAGAGGCTCGACCAAAATGTACTTAAGAACATGTTGTCTTGATATTATATGATATGATGGTATGTGGTAGTCCAAAGTGTATCCACACTCACTCGAAGAATATCTTGGCAGTGGCCTCGATTGTGATACTCTTCTTGCAAGTTGTCAGAATGGCCACCTTAGAGAATTGATCAACAACCATGAATACATAGTAATTTCCCTTCTTGGTTGAGGGGATGCCTAACATATATTCTATGAATATGGATTCTCAGGGCCTGTTGAGAATAGGAAGAGAGGTGTATAGTCCTTTTTTTTAATGCATGCCTTGGCAATGAAGTAGGCAACGTAGGATATGATATACTTATTGGCATCATGTCGAATCTTCGTCCAATAGAAATAATTTTATAGTGTTCCCACTATCTTCTCCATGTCAAAGTGTCATGCCACCTGAATATAATGGGATTCCCATATCAACTTTGCATGCTCTCTTGAAGGAACATAGAGATGACCCAGATGGCATAATAGTCCATCCTGAAGATGAAATTCGGAAATGGTCATGCATGTTCCCAACATCTAGTAGGTCGTAGCAAAGTCAAGATCATTGTCATAGAGTTTGGGCCATCCGAAGGTCCCATGCCCACAAGTGTCGAGCACCATGGTTAGTGATGCAACTAGAGATCGATTGAGGTAGTCAGTGACATAATTGGTGCTCCATTTCTTATATTTAATGTTGAGGTGAAACTGTTGCAAGTATGTGGACCACTTTTGATGGCGATCATTCAATAATTTTCATTGTGTATGCATGAACTACAAAGGCTTGTGATCCATATGGATGATTGTCTCCTTCTCTAGAAATATAATGTTTTCATATATGAGGTACTTACAGATGACATATGAGAGTGTCTCACTATGATAGGCCACTAGATGAATGTGTTGAGTGAGAATAGAACCAACAACATAGTCTGAAGCATCTGTCTCAATCTCAAAAGGTTGTTGCAGATTGGGTAAGGCGATCACTAAGGCTGAGCATAGACGATGTTTTGTATCATCAAATGATTTTTGTTATCATATGGCCCACACAAATTGGGCTTTGCAACCACCCTTGGTCACCTAGTTGAAGGTCCATGCAATATGATGAAACCAAAACACGAATTTGCGATAGAAGTTGGTAAGGCCCAAGAAGCTCTGAAGCTTAGTTAGTGTTGTCGGGGCTCACCGGTCATGAATGACTTGTATCTTGGCTAGATCTACATGAACACCATGCTCATATACAATGTATTTGATACCGTATTGGTCCTTGTTCATGCCAAAGGAGCATTTCTCTAAGTTATCATATAGCTTGTGTTGTCGCAAGGTGTGTAGGACTTGTTGAATGTGTTGCACATGTTCTACCCAACTCTTGCTAAATATTAGGATGTCATCCATATATACAACCACAAAGGAATTGGTGAAAGGATGCAAGATTTCGTCCATCAACCTCATGAAATTTGATGGGGAATTTTTCATGCCAAAGGGCATGACCAACCACTCGAAAATACCTTCTTTAGACTTGAAAGTAATCTTCCATACATCAGTCGATTCTATTGAGACTTGGTGGTAGCTGGACTTAAAATCAATCTTACTAAAGTACTTGACTCCCTTGAGTTGGTCCAGAAGTTCATCAATTCATGGAATTGGGTACCAGTTTCTGATTGTGATTTTGTTCAAAGCTATGTAATCAATATAGATTCACTAGGTCCCGTCTTTATTTTGCACGGGCATGATGGGGATTTCGCACGGTGAGGAGCTTGGTTGAATGTACCCTTTTTGGAGTAGCTCTTGAATCTGATGCTTGATTTCCTTATTTTCCAGGAGAAAGTGGCGATATATCAACCCATTAGGTAAAGGTGCGCCATGGGTTAGATCAATTGAATGCTTGACCCAATAGTGCAAAGGTACCCCAGTAGGTAAGGTGAAGATGTCTCGGTATTCTTCCACGACTTTGTCCACTTTATTATGTTGCATTGAGAATCCCTACGCAAAGACCATGGATTTGGTCATGACCTTCCATTTACCTTGAGATTGAATCACGAAGAGGACAAATTTCCTTGTCTGAGATATGACCTTCCTGCACTGCTTAGTTGAGACCAAAGAAATTGTGGTATGTGTAGCTATCTCTTGTATCATGTACAATTGTATGGCCAAAGTAACAATGACACTACGAGGTCTAGATTCATATACACATGATGTTTCCACATATATGATTAGCCTAAAATAACATCAAAAAATTCAAGTGGGGAAACATCACACAGTACCTCATCCTTGAAGTTCTTGATGCCATAGGACATGTGACAATGTTGGCTGATGCGGAGGTCTCGTCCTTAGTTGAGCCACCCGATGTTGTATGGTTACAAATGTGGTGTTGTTGACAAATCCAAACACTTGAAGATATCTATTGAGATTAAGTTATTTTGGCTTCTGCTATCAACAATGAAATGCAACTACCTTAACCCACATATGTGAGTGAAAAAGGTTCTCAACTTCCTCCAACTCTTTTGGTTCATTTCACTGGACCTTGGTGGTAGCGACCATGGTAAAAGTTTTTGCATCAATGATTTTATTCCCCTTATCTGGATTTGAATCAAATTCGGAGCTTGGATTTGAATTTTAGGCTTTCATCTTGACCACTAATGATTGTTTCAAGCGACATTCATCAATGTTGTGCCAAGGGATTTCTTGTAACTCTCACCTCTTCCCAGTGCCTTTCTTCGTCTTCCCATTACCCTTCTTTTCTTGCAGCTTAGGTTGGTTGTCCATATTTTATTTGTCCTTTGTTATATAGGCTACAGATTCATTTTACCTTATTCTATTATTATACATTCGCAGATCCAAACTCTCTCTTATTCCTATGCTTAATTTTTTGCGCAATTTTGACAACATATCAATAAGCGACTCCCAGTGACGAGATGTCCAGAAAATCCATTTTTGTTTAGATGTACCTATGTAGACCCTCATGGTATTTTAGAACCATGTGTTGCTCAGACTCTTTGATACTCAGCTTGGTGCGCAAGGTATGAAAGGTATTCATGAACTCTAACATTGTTTGGTCCCTCTCTTGATGCAGTGTGGTCTATCTCATGTATCGATCGTCATAGTTTCCAACAGGGCAATATTATTCCTTAACAACATAAATAAAAGAGTCCCAAGTGGGTTCAACCTCAAACATTTTAGACTCCTCTATGGAATTTTTCTCACTATAAGTCTCCCACCAATTTTCGACTAAGGAGCACAAAGGTGATATTTTCCCTATCGAAGAAATTGTGGAAAAACAAATATCCTTCTAGAATATTTAACCATTTTTCTAGAGCATCCACATCTATTTGACCTTCAAATATGGAAATATCAAAATTAACTTGTACCTTGAAAGGGGTGGCGCCTCCAAAGTGGTCGCTTGACAAAGACACATCTACTGTTGTCCCAGTCATCGAAGGATTTGGGAAAATTTTTCCATCATATCGTCCCTCTTTCGTGTGAGAGATTCCTCAAGCAACAACTGAATAGGATCTCCTGCTCCCTCATGTCTCTTTTTTTCCACCATGGGAGGTTGTCAGGTCGACGAGGATGGTCTTTTAGAAGCTCAAGTAGTTTGAATCCCAACTCCTTATACCATGACCTTGATGGGGACATGCACAAAGAAACATATAAAGATCAAACCACTTTGATACCACTGATCCATATTTACGAGGGGACAAGATAAAACACAGAAATATGACATAACATAGAGATATTGTAATACTCAATTTCTATTAATGAATGAAATATGCAGGGACTATAAAAATCCAGAGTGAAATGAACTCACTAGAATGGTGGTATCTTATCTCTGAGAAGAGATGTGACATCTACACACATTCACAAGAAGATGATTATAATGAGGTCGAAAAGGCCTTTTAACATAAAACATTAATGAGAAAACCCTAAACATCCAAAACCTTAACACCAAAACATGAAACACCAAAAGGTTTGTGGGCTCCGATTTGGTTAGTTTATATGTCAAATTCCTGGGGGAATTACTTTTTCATATTATCTACATTTGTGGTGCTTAATATCCCGTCAGAAAGGTCTAGCTGAGGAATAGACATTTTGAAAAACTCAGTACATGCCTTTAGCTATGTACTTGATCCGGATTATTTTCGGCACAAAATGAGAGCAGAGATATAATAAATATACAATAATATAATGGAAATACATCATATATGCAACCATAAACACAGAGATACAATAATACACAATTTCTATTAATGAGCGAAATGTACAAAACTGTAGAAATACAGAGTGAAAGACTCACTAGAATGGTGGCAGCTTATCCCTGAGAATAGATGTGACAAATACTCACATTCACAAGAAGATGATTACAATGAGGCTCTAAAGGCCTTTTTAACATAAAGAAAATCCAAAACCCTAACCCTGGAATATGAAAAGCCAACAATTTTGTGGACCCCGTCTTGGGTAGTTTGGTGTATCAAATTTTCAAGGGTATAACTTTGGAATACGATTTTCGTTTGGGGCACACGATAACTTATTGAAAAGGTATCATTGAGGAGATACATTTTGGAGGCTCAATTAGATTCTTTGTCCATATTTGATGTGCTCGATCCCAAAAAAAAATCATTTAGGTCCTCAAAATGGCCCCAGAAGTTTAGGAACCGAGAAACTGCTAAAAATAGTAAAATGCCAAAAGATTGTTTTGAGCCAATTGGAATAGGTGGGTGGCCACCGATATCCACCTGGATCAATCCTCCCTCCTTAGGAAGCAATGGTATCCATTGCATTGTGTTCGGAGGGGATATGGGAAAGCATTTTTTGAATCAGAAACTTGGTGAGTTGCTTGCCTTGCTGGAGAAGTTGTGCTTCTTTGCTTGTTGAAGACTATCACGAATCTGTTGTTGGTGGGGTTGAATATGTTCAACCAACCTATTGTATCTTGGCTTGAATGGGGAGTGTGTAGGTGCCATTTTAGGTGAAGAAACAATATCTTATTTCTCAACTGCAATCTACTTCTGTTGGAAAGAAAGGTCTTGGGCCAAGGCTGCAGTGGTTGCAGTGTCCTTCTGTTCACCTTTTGAGCAGATTGTGAAGAGGTTGATTTTGTAGTATGAGAGATTTACTTGAAACATTGTTTTTGTGGAACAATAATCGAAACTACCTCTGGTATTATGTAGAGATGACCTCTGAGAGTAACAATGACACTACGGGGTCGAGACTCATAAACATCATGACGTTTCCACATATATTTTTGGCCCAAAATAACATCACAGACATCCAAAGGGGAAACATCACACAATACCTCATCCTTGAAAGGTTGGATGCCATAGGACTTGAGACATTGTTGGTTGAAACAAAGATCTCATCCCTAGCGAAACCACCCGATGTTGTATGGTTGCGGGTGTGGTGTTGTCGACAATCCCAATTGTTTAATGACCTATGCTGAGATGAGGTTCATCTAGCTTCAACTATAAACAATGAAATGCAACGAGGTCCCCTTCACCAACATCTATGAATGGAATAGGTTCTCCCCCTCTTCAAGATCTGTTGGTTCTTCTGGTTGAATTGTTATGGTTGTGACAATAGCACTGGGGTCTGCGTCTATGACCTTTATTTTCCCATTATTTTCTACATCATATTCCAAATCAGGGTTAGACTCCTTGTCTTTGATCTCAGCCACCAATGATTGTTTTTAGCGACATTCACCAATATTGTTCCAAGGGATTTTGTGGAAATTGCACCACTTTCAAGTGTCCTTCTTCATCATCCCGCTACCCTTATTTTCATGTGGATTGGATTGGTTTTTTCTAAAGGTTGGTTGTTAAGGTTGTCTTTACCATTCTTTAGTTGTTGTGGATTTGATGACCCAAACTCTCGCTTGTTCTGGTTCTTAAATTTCTGCTCAATTTTAACTGCATATCGATAAGCAACACCCAGTGATGAGATGTCCAGAAAATCCATTTTAGTTTGGATGTATCTATGTAGAGCCCCACGATATTTCAAACCCAAATTTTGCTTAGAATCTTTGATACCCATATTGGTGCATAAGGTATGGAAGGTATTGGTGAATTTCGGAATTGCTTGGCCCCTCTCTTGATGCAACGTGGTCCATCTCATGTACTGGTCGTCATAGTTACCAACATGGTAATATTGTTCCTTGACCACATCCACGAACAAATCCCAATTGGTCTCAGCCCTATATATTCCAGACTTGTCTATGGAACTTTGCTTCCAGTAAGTTTCTCACCAATGTTTGACATGGGGGAGATCCTTAAGGAGTGCGAAGGTGATCTTTTCCTTGTCGGAGAAATTGTGAATAGAGAAATAACCTTCTAGCAAATTTAACCATTGTTCTAGGGCATCTGAATCTATCTGTCCTTCAAGTACGGGAATATCAAAATTGACTTGTACCTTTAAAGGAGAGGTGCTTCCAAAGTGACCACTTGATGAAGACGTGTCGGTTGTTATCGATAGGTGTTGAATGATGTGGGAAAAATTCTCCATCATTTTGTCCCTCTGTCGTGTAAGAGCTTGCTCAAGCAACAAATTAATAGAATCGTCTTCTCTGTCATTTTTATTTTCTTCCACCATGGAGGGTTTATTGGGCGTGCGAGAGCGATTTTCCTCAATAAAGACAAGCTCGAGACCCAACTTTCTATACTCGGACCTCGTCGAGGACATGCACTAAAAAACGATCAAGAGCATCCTGCTCTGATACCACTGATCCAGATTAGTTTTAGCATGAAATGAGAGTGGAGATATAATAAATAAATGTACAGAGATATCTTAGATATCCAATAATATAACAAAAATATATCATAGATGAAACCATAAGCACAAAGATACACTAATACACAATTTCTATTAATGAGATAAACATACAAAATTGTAGAAATACAGAGTGAAAGACTCGCTAGAATGGTGGCAACTTATCTATGAGAAGAGATGTAACGGATACTCACATTCACAAGAATATTATTACAATGGGGCTCCAGAGGCCTTTTTAACATAAAGAAAATCCAAAACCCTAACCCTGGAATATGAAAAGCCAAAAGTTTTGTAGACTTGTTTTGGGTAGTTTGATGTATCAACTTCCTGGGGGTGTAACTTTGGCATATGATTTTCGTTTGGGGCAAACGATAGCTCATTGGAAAGGTATGATCAAGGAGATTCATTTTGGGGAATCAATCAAAGACTTTTCTCATCAATGAGGTGCTCGATCCTGAAAAAACTTCATTTAGGCCCTCAAAATGGCCCCAGAAGTTTAGGAACCGAAAAACTGCTAAAAATAGTAAATTGTGAGAAAACAATTTTGAGCCAATTGGAATAGGTGGGTGGCCACCAATATCCACCTAGATCAATCCTATTTCCTTAGGAAGCAATGGTCTCCATTTCATTGATTTCCTAGGGGAGAGGGGAAAGTGTTTGTTGAATTAGAATCTTGGTGAGTTGCTTGGCTTTCTGGATAATTTGTGCTTCTTTTCTTGTTGAAGACTGTCACAAATATTTTGTTGGTGGGGTTGAATCTGTTCAACTAGCATGTTGTATCTTGGCTTGAATGGGCAGTGTGTAGGTACCGTTGTAGGTGAAGAAACAATATCTTCTTTCTCTTCTGCAATATACTTTTGTTGGAAAGAAAGGTCTTGGACCAAGGATGCAGTGGTTTCAGTGTCCTTTTGTTCACCTTTTGAATAGATTATGAAGAGGTTGAATTTTTCAGTATGATATATTACCTTGTGACACATTTTTGGTGGAACAATAATCGGAACTACTTCTGGTATTCTGTAGAGATGACGCCCCAGAGTAACAATGACACTACGGGGTCGAGACTCATAAACAACATAACATTTCCACATATATGGTTGGCCCAAAAGAACATCATAGACATCCAAAGGGGAAACATCACACAATACCTCATCCTTGAAGGGTTGGATGCGATAGGATAGGAGAAACTGTTGGTTGACACGAAGATCTCATCCCCGGCGAAGCCACTCGATGTTGTATGGATGCATGTGTGGTGTTGTCAACAATCCTAGTTGTTTAATGACCTCTGCTGAGATGAATTTATTTTGTCTTATGCTATCAACAATGAAATGCAACGAGGTCCTCTTCACCCACATCTGTAAATGGAAGAGGCGTTCCCCCTCTTCAGGATATGTTGATTCTTCTGGTTGAATTGTTTCGATCACGACAGTAGCAGTTGGGTATCCATCGATGATTTGTCTTTTCCCATTATTTTTTGCATAAGATTCTGAATCATGGTTCGGATCCTTGTGTTTGATTTTGGCCACAAATTATTGTTTTGAGCGACATTCATCAGTGTTGTGCTAGGGGATTTTGTGGAAATCGCACCACTTTCCAGTGTCTTTCTTTGTCTTCATGTTACCCTTCTTTTCATGTGGCTTGGATTGGTTTTATGAAGGCTTGTTGTTAGAGCCATATTTATCATTCTTCGTTTGTTGCGGATTTGCAGACCCGAACTCTCACTTGTTCTAGTGCTTAAATTTCTTCTCGATTTTAAAAACATATCGATAAGAAGCACCTAGTGATAAGATGTCCAGAAAATCCATTTCAGTTTGGATGTATCTGTGTAGAGCCCCATGGTAATTCAGAACCAACTTCCACTCAGAATATTTGATACCCATCTTAGTGTGCAATGTATGGAACGTATTGGATAACTCCAACACTGCTTGGTCCCTCTCTTGACGCAGTGTGGTCCATCTCATCTATGGGTTGTCATAGTTACCAACAAGGTAATATTGTTCCTTGACTGCATCCACAAAAAATTCCCAAGTGGGCTCGGCCCCATATATTCCAGACTCCTCTGTGGAAAATTGTTGATTAAGGTTGGTTGTCATTGATGTCAACCCTTGAAGAAAGCCCTGCAGCACAAAGGTTTGGGTAATGGACCCAAGATTGTTTGATGTAAATATGACTCGTTATTGTCTTGTCATGATTGATAAGAAGT
>JASDQU010683203.1:21466-54433 GCA_032191745.1 Picea mariana
TATATATATATATAGGATTCTTGGGTATGACAATTCTTAAGAAGAGACTTATATGATTTTATTTTTCATGAATTGGTTCACTTGAAGAAATAATTAAGATACAGATTCATTAATACAAATTCATTGTTGAGAAGGGAATTTAAAGCCTAGAGGGTCTATTTTCTTGGTTGTCCAATCCAAGAATTTATTTTCCTCAACTTCATTGTTGAAAATGGAAATTAAAGAATAAAGGTTGTATTTTCTTGGTTGTCCAATCCAAGGAATGTATTTTCCCCATTCTATTAGAATTGGCATTATTTTGTATATTTTTGCACTGATTTTTTATTTAATGTTGTAATTATAAGGATGCACAGTTATTTTCCATATAGTTTATGGTTCTATATTCACACATTAACAATATTCCTTGTAGTGTTTCTCTATCAAATTTGGTAAGTTAGCCTTAGTTATCCCTCTGATGCCTTCATTCTCAATAAGAGGAAAATGGGTATAGCTTCTCTTTGTATGCCAGTAGCTTTAGTTCCAAAAAAGAGATTATATTGGTACTCGTTGCAAAATTATTTTCTATTATGCATATTCAAAGGTCACATAGATGGAAGCCATTAGAATTCATTTTTTATTTTCTAGTCAACCTCATTCTAGTGCTTCAGGGGTTTTTTCGTGATGATAGGGCTATTGATCATTGTATATATGTTTGTGGCATCGACATAGTTTTGGTACGTGTAAGCATTAAAATTTTCAACAATTGTATAATTCCATCTAACATTTTGTAAAGAAGAGTTCATATAGTAGTTGTGTATATATCCAAAAATGACATTTGCCCACATGTTGACTAGAACTTTTGCCTTCATGTTTTGGACTAAATCTAAGTGACCCACCTTTAGGATGAATTTAGTATTTCAATGTTCTAGTGAGGAGTAGTTTATATGGTTTTTCTGAAATACTGCATCAAGTATATAGATTTGGCTTCATCTAATGTGATTGTTCCATGTTACATTTGATGATTTAATTTTCCAACATATGCTACAATATAAAAATTTAGTTCGAAGATCCACTAGAAACATGTTTGCTTCTTTTACAAAATTGGTCTCTCTTCTTGTATATGTAATGTATGGCCTAATTGATTCTGACTGGATATCAAGTGTGGTTGTAAGTTATGCTCTGTTTAGACCCCTCAATAAATAAATAAATAAATAAAACAGAGTGGATATTATATATCCATCATAGGTTTTGCATAATGAAGAGATTGGTATCAAACAATGTAGTTGTGATGTTGCATTACCATGCAACTGTATAAACAAATTAAACTACAGTATTATACTTATTTTTAGATTTTCCCTATAAGAGTTGTTTCTTGATGTCTTTGGAATCCTTTCTTCAGCTTTAATCTCTTCAATTTGTGAAGAGAAAGTAAATGACTTTACAATGTGGAAGATTGGTTGATGAAATGAGACTTTGTTAGTATAAAAAATGCAGGTTTCAAATCCAATGCTCTAATTTTGATTGAATAGTTTGTAGTTGTGGCATACAACTTGGATTAATGGTTGTGACTTGTATTGGATTTGGAATTTTTCCAAAAAATGGTTTATGTGGATATCATACCAAATAAGATCATCTACAACAAACTTATCAATTCTCTTAGTAAAGCACGAGAGATGGATCTAGCTTTCCAAACTTATGAGCATTTTCACTTTATGGGTCATAGGGTCAATGCTTATACAATACGAGACTTTCTTAATTGCTTGAAGAGAAAAGATCAATTTGCAAGAGCTTGTGGAAGGGGAATCCTTTGGTGTGAAGTGTAGTAGGTTCTTGAGAAAGGCCATAGAGTAGATTAGTTATGCTATGAATTTTAGGCTATTAAAAGGAATTAGAAGGGAGAATTCCTTGACTCCTCTCTCATTGTTCTATTATATTTCTCTAAATTGAAAAGTTGTTATGTGTTAATAATTAAGGCATGGGAATTTTGATAAATACAAGAGAGTAAAAAAGTTGGAATACATTTGCACTAATAGATGAAATGAGTATGGTGTGATAACTAATGTGGTTGTTAATTGTTGTATGGATAGGAATGGTTGAATAAGTTGATAATGTAGTTGCCTATGACAAACAACCTTGCGAAAAGGATAAGGAAAAGAGGATTCTTGTCAATGTGTTGATGAAAGGATCATGTGAGTTCCAATGAGGCATCATCTAATCAGATTGCAAGTAGAAGTGGCTTGGATATGGAGATGAGTGTGAGATGATGGATCTATCTAGAAAGGATAGATGATGGTTTCTAAAGCTGAAAATAATGAGGGTGATACTATAGTGACACTGAAACCATATGATATTCCTTGATCGCCATGAGTTATGATATGTTAGAGAAAGATAGTGGGATTCCCTAGTAGTAAGACTCTATAATTCTACGCTCTTCTTGTGAAAGAAATATTTCCCAAGGTATTGTTTAGTAGAGAAGGGGATGCTTGATCCTAGAGGGTGAGTGATGTTGGAATGTTGTTCAATACTGAGAGGGGGGATGAATTAGTATTGTTTTTTTTTTCTCAAATTAAATTAATTCTTTATTAATTTATAACAATTTATCAACAAGAATGTACAGAACTCTGAATTTTAAATGTAACAATCATAAAAATTATATTTCATTTACAAGTTATAGTTTTGTAAGAGACACCAATCTCTCTTTTTTGGAGCACCAACTCAAGATGGCACCAATCCCCTATTTTCCAAGCACCAACTTAAGGAAGCACCAACTCCCGGTAGATCAGGCTCCAACCTGTAGAGGACTCCAATCCTCTTGTTTTCAAGCACCAACTCCTTGTTTCAGGCTTCAACTTGTAGAGGACTCCAATCCTCCCTTGCACCTCCCTTGCACCTCCCTTCCACCCTCACTTCATGTGAATGTTTCAAGTTCTTCCTTGGACTATGTTTGTGTTTTGATCTTTTGAATTAGACCATAGAGATGTATTCCTTTCATCATATCTTTATGTTTAAATAATATTTCAATAAGTGTATGAATTTGAACCATTGTATCCTTTTGATAATGAACTATCATACATTTTCATTTATTCAATAATAATGTTGTTCTAATAACAAATTCCTTCCTTTATTATTAATATTTTTAAGTAATCAGGTGACCTTGATTAGGCTAAGTCTCATGGATAAGGAGTTTCCCTTTTAAATTTACTTACTTTATGAGACCACGAGGTACAAACTCAATCTAGCACCTTTGTCATAAGTTGATTTTACTACACAACCAACCTTTACTACTCTCCACGAAACCACAGGATGAACTATGGTCTAAATGGATCTTTTAACACCCTCGTAACCCTGAAACTAAGTTATTTACTCCATGGGACCAACATTTGTGACCAAAAGATTTATTAATATGCATGGGATTACCACTTACCACTCGTGGTATCCCCTTAGTGGCACAGGTGATCAAATAATGGTTTTAGAAACCCGTTATTGAGGTATATGTGTTCACAAGATGCTACCACATGTCTACTGTGGTAAATTACAAACCACCTACACAGATTTTGAACTTCCCATTAACCTCTTATCACTTTGGAGATGCACGCTACATCTCCATCGTAGATCTATCATCTGAGTGAATGGTTAGATTTGAACCTCCCACTATATTTATTGCACCTCGATCCAACGGTTGGGTTTTAATAAGGTGTTGAGTGGACGGTCCTAGATTTCCAAGGAGCTTTAGATAGATCCACAGTTTGGATTTAATCAACCATTGAGTGGACGGTTCTCATTCATTTCAAATATGGACTTTACTTAGAATTATTTTATGTGGCGGGTTCTCAGACTCGCGGACTCACATGTCTTCTCAGGTGTCATCAAAATGCATGCCCAAATTCTGTAACCTCCAAAATGAACCTATACTTGGAAATTTTTAAGTGATTCTTCTCATGCTCACAGAGTCGTGGACTCACATGTCTTCTCGGATGTCATCAAAATGCACGCCCAACTTTTGCTACCTCCAAAATGAACCTATACTTATAAATTTTTAAGTGATTCTTTATATGATTCTGACCGATAGAATATGATACTTAGCCATTTTTTTTGTTGGATTACTGAGAGGGGGGATAAATCAATAATGATCAATTATAGTACTTGTAACCATAGTTTATTCTTCAGCAATATTCAATAGCTTATCATTAGCATTCAATATATCATCAGCAGTATCATCATAAATGGCATCACATCACAATAGATACACAGTACACCAGAATTTATGTGGAAACCCAAATGAGAGAAAACCACAAAATGATTTTATTATATATCAAAAGAATACATTCATTGGAAGCACCAACTTTTGATTCTCCAGCTACAACTGGAAGGAGGCTCCAACCCCTTGTTCTCAGGATCCAACTTAAAGGAAGCTACAACTCCCTGAATTCTCTAGCTCCAACTAGAGGGAAGCTACAACCCCCTGAGTTCTTCGACTCCAATCGGAAGGTGCATACTGTTGGAATAATGAGAGGTGGGGTCAATCATTATTACCCTTTTTCAAAAATTAGTAGTTACTTTTATATTTTGTTAATTACCACAATAGATCAACAATGCACTTGTTTTTATATTTTGTTAATTACCACAATAGATCAACAATGCACTTGTTTGTAAAATCAATTATATAAATATAATTAATAGGAATTACAAGGATTTTTATGAAGAATATTGAAGTACAACAATCCTTTTTAGAGCACCACTCTAGGAGACAACAATTCCCTTTTTCAAAGCACGAACCCTAGGAAGCACCAACTCCCTTGTCTTTAGGGCACCAACCCTAGGAAGCACCAACTCCCTTATCTTTAGGGCACCAACCCCAAGAAGCACCAACTCCCTTAAATTTAGGGAACCAACCCCAGGAAGCACCAACTCCCTTAATTTTCACTTTACTTAGTAAAGGATATGAATCCTTTTGTGCTCCTCCCTTCCACCCTCACTTCATAAGAATCATCATTTCTTCTTCTTGGACTCTATTGTTGTTTTGATCTTCTAATCTGAGATACAGAGACACTTCTTCTTCATTGCTCGTCCTTGCTTATATAGTCACACAACTGGTGTGAGTTATGAATCATTGTGTCCCTTTCTTTGGACCATCAGACCTCTTTATTTAGATTAACAATAATCTCTATTATTATTCAAATATTATTGTGAAGGATTTTAAATCAGTGAGAGTGCTTTTCATAAATCGATCACAGGTATGGATCAATTTCTTTTAACTCGATTCCATGTCTCTGCAAATAATACAAAAATCGAATCATGTAGAGGATCTTCCTCCAAACCATTTACATGTGACCATATGCGCAAAACTATGGGCTTATTAATTAAGCGATGTACCCAGCATCTCATGGCTTATGTGTTCGTAACCCATGATCAGGGGCTAGAACCTAGTCCTCTGGTACTTCGTCCTTTGGGAGATTTCTCTCTCATCTAATCTTACATAGTTTGAACTCCTCGAAGTAGTTACCTCTCACAAGGATTGATATAATGGTTAGGATTATTCTTGGAACCAAATCAACGGTTTAGCTTTGATCCCTACACTATCCTTCCGTTGCTTAATCCAATGGATATGACTTAATCAAACATTATGATATCGAATATGTTGCACTGGAAGCCCCTCTATGCTTGTATATTCTCATCGACCAACTAAACTTGTATCATACCATGCATCAAGTGTATACTAATATACATATTATCTCATGCATCAATCATGAACCAAAATATACATCAAAAATGAACAATGAATCATGAACTAGAGAATCAACCATGTACAACCTGTGCCATATACCATATCATCAACCATATGTAGATCTGTGTATCTCAAAAATCCTATGCATGCCCCTCATGCATGCATCACCATACAACATGGATATCTCTCAACCATATACAATCAACTCAAGGATGTGAACTATAAGAACCATATCAATGTTGTACCATACATAAGAGTGTTTCTCACTCAACTAACTAACCAGCATATACCATATCTAAGTATAATACCAACCATACCAAGAATACCTCAAGCATTCACAACATCATAAGAAAATATAAGCATCAAAACAAACTAATAACCATACCATAACTTATGTAGCTACCCTGAACCTATAGAATGTTGACCTCTGAACTTTGTTTCAGACTCTAGGGACCTGGTACTAACATCTACTCAAATTTTCATAAGATTTTCAGATGTGTGTGAATTTCCCTTCTACATGTCATATATATATGTTATTTCATGCACTACATCCCATGTGCATACACTCCCTTACAGGCCTGCAACTTGTGTATACCTCAGAAATTACATCACAAGAAAGATAAGCAATGAATAAGTGTGTGAGTGTGCTTATGAATGACTCCTTGAGGTGCTTATATACTTGTTCTAGGTAACTCCTCTCCTTAATTTAGGGCTTCTAGGATTTTCTTGCTACAACAACTTTACCCCTTTGACCGAGACTTATAACAAACTAGGGGCTTCTTGTCCAGTCTTCGGGCTTCCAACTTTACAAGTCCATATCTCCCTAACTGTGAGGAACCATGTGGCATTCTACATATCACCGAAAATGGAACGACAAGTATTATCCACCTATGAGGGTCTTTCCTGAATTCACACTATCCTTTCTATCCATATTATTCATTCAAATTCGAGTACCAAAACCACACTATTGGGGCTACCGAAATTCTTCAAGGGTTGACATCAATCTCTAAGATCTCTCTCCAAGGGTTGAAATCAATGACAACCAATTGTCCAACATTTCTTTGGGGTGCGCAATGGACTCGTAGAAAAATATCTGAGCCATTGGATCGTGGTTCCATTTTGATCCAACGATCATCGATCAATCAACCTCGTTCTTCTCCATTCACTTTTGATTCCTATGTTTGATCGTGCTCTTATTTTGCTCCAACGATCAACATTATTCTTCATTATTTAATGTCAATTCCTGCAATTTTCAGACTTATAATGATAAGAGCGTTAATCATTATAATAAATGGAGAATTTAGAATCTCAGGTAGATTTGGAACATGTTCCTTTTGATCTTTGTTCATATATAATTATTGTATTTTATTTGAGCACCAGATTTTGATTTTGATTTTTTATTTCTATGGGACAACTTCAGCCTTGTATGTCTCAAAAGCAAAAGCCATCTTCTTAGTCTTCTCATTACTCCATCTGCTTCATCGGAGTTAATTCTCTTGAAAATATCTCTTTCAAATGGTATAGAAGGGTACTTTAACAAATTTATAGTCTGAATGGACTTGTCTAGATGATAAACCCATATTAACCCTTGTTGACATCAATGACAACATAACACCATGTCATTGGCATTGATGGAAACAAAGAAAAAAATCTTTATTTTAATTGATTTTTATTGTTTATTCTCCCCATTTGACAGCAATGGTACAAGGGACATTTCTCTGCTCCCCCTGAGGTTTTACTCCCCCTAGGGTTATACTCCCCCTGCCCATGTGCTCTTTCTCTGATGAAGCTTGTGCAGTTCAATTAGATATGAAAATTACCCCCAATTTTTGTCTAAGGTATGCAAAAGTACTCCTAGGTAAAGGTTTCGTGAATATATCTGCAATTTATTCTTTAGTATCCACATATTCCACTTTAAAAACTTGTTGAGAAACATGTTCCCTTAAAAAATTAAATTTGATTGGGATATGCTTGGTTTTTTAGTGTGTGACGGGATTCTTAGAAAGGTTTATGGCACTCATATTGTCACAATTAAGAAGAATTGGATGATCATATTTTACTTGTAAGTCTTATAGAGTTATTTTCATCCTAATTACTTAAGTCTTATAGAGGCAACAACAATATATTAAGCTTCTATTGTAGATAGTGATATGGAGGGTTTCTTTTTACTTATTCATGACATAATACATTTTCCTAGGAAAAAATCACCTCCACTAGTGCTCTTTCTTTCATCAATACTTCATGCCCAACCTGCATTAGTATATCCAATTAATGTGAAGTCTTATGTTTTTGGATACCATAATCCAAAATCCAAGGTGCCTTTGAGATATCTAAAAATCCTTTTAACTTCCTTCATATGTGTTTCTTTAGGTGTAGATTGAAAGCTCGCCACTAATCCTACAGCTTGCATGATGTATGGTCTTGTTGTTGTTTCATATTATAGGCTACCAATCATTGATCTATACATGGTTTGGTCTACTTCTAGTGATTCATCATATTTTCTAAGTTTGCATCCTATAATCATAAGAGTGCTCATAGGTTTACAATCTTCCATTTGAAATTTCTTCAATGTTTCTTTAATATATTTGGTTTGACGTATGAATATTCCTTTGTCTAATTGTGAAACTTGTAATCCTATTTAGAATGAGAGTTCATCAAGAATTGGAATCTCAAATTATTTTAGCATTTCTGTAGCAAGTTTCTTACTTCGAGGATTTAGATTACTTCCAAATATGATGTCATCCACATATACTACAACAATAATCAAATTCTGATTTTCAATTTCAATGTAAAGATTGTTGTCAATAGCTCCTTTGTTTTATCCTTTCTACTGTAGATGATTATCAAGTCCCAAAAAGCATGCCCTGGGAGCTTGTTTGAGAAAATACAATTCTTTCTTTAATTTGCAGACATAGTCTTTATTTTCGGATAACATAAATCCTTCAGGTTGTTCGATATAAACTTCTTCCTAGATTTCCATTTAAGAATGTTGATTTGACATGCATTTGATATATTTTGAAGTTCTTAAAGCATGCAAATGCCAAGAACATTTTGATACCTTATAATATGGCTACTAGGGAAAATGTTTCCTCAAAGTCAATCCCTTCTACTTGTACATATCCTTTGCACACTAATCTTGTTTTATTCCTTATAATTTGACCCTCTTCATTAACTTTATTTTTAAAAATCCACTTGGTCCCTACCAAATCTTTGTCTTTTGGTCTCGGGACAAGTTCTCAGGTCTGATTCTTCTCTATTTGATCAAGCTATTCATTCATGGCTTTAATCCAATCTTCATATTTTCTAGATTCTTCAAATGTTTTGGGTTCTATTAGGGAGAGCATTGTTTGTTTTGATTCATATGTTAGCCTTCTTCTTGTTTCAACTCCAACACTTTTTTTGCCTATGATTTGACTTTCACGATGATATCTTTGTACTCTTCTTGAAGGTGATTTTGACTCTTGTCTTGGTGATGCTTCCTCTTCATTTTCTTCTTCACTTTTTTATTCTTCTTCATGTATTTCTTCAGTTTATACTTCATCATCGTCATCTCTTCTTCTTTCATCAACTTGTGAAATATCTTGAGATTTGATTATTTTTTATGTTAGATCATCCACATTTACATTTGAACTTTCCATAATTTTATGTAGCCTTGTATTGTATCATCTGTAGGCCTTTTTATTGGATGAGTAACCAAGAAATATAACTTCATCTGATCTAGAATCAATTTTTCCTAGATTATCATCATCTCTTTTTATATAGCATTTTATTCCAAAGACTCTGAAGTGTTTTATTGATGTTGTTCTGCCAAACCACAACTCATATGGTGTCTTGTCATGGTTAACTCTAAGTTGTGATATGTTAAGTATATATAAGAATGTACATAATGATTCTCTCCAATAGATATCTGGGAGTTTGGCTTCATTTAACATAGTTCTGGTTGCTTCTTGGATAGTTCTATTTTTCCTTTAAGTAACTCCATTTTGTTGAGGATTTATTGGAGCTGAAAAGTTTCTTTTAAATCCATGAGTTTCAAAAAACTCATTGAACTCATCTGAGGTAAATTATCCTCCATTGTCTATTCTTAGGCACTTTATTTTAAGATCAATCTCATTTTCAACATGTGCTTTGAAGGCTTTGAATTTTTTTAATGCTTCTGATTTCTCTTTAAGAAAAGATACCCAAGTCATCCTTGTATAGTCATCAATGAATAAAATGAAGTAATGTTCACCTGCATGATTTTATTTCTTGTTGGTCCATAGAGGTCAGTGTGAACAAGTTCTAATCGTTTTGATGTAGAGTATTATTTTGTCTCAAATCTTACTCTTGTCTACTTTCCATGTTGGAAGTGCCTACAAATAGAGTTTGAAGGTTTAATAATCTTTGGCATATCTCTCACGGATTCCTTTTTACTAAATTTTATCAAATTGTCAAAACCTATATGTCTCATTCTTCTGTGTCATATCCAAATTTCATCTATTTGGGTCATGTAATGTAACGTACGCAACCATCCTAGGGTCAAGGCATGCTACTGAAAATATATACCATGTTCAAACTCTGATATACATATATATAATACAAATTTAACATATATAGACATTCTTCTCATACATAGATTCATGCGAAAGTGACAATAAATACACGCATGCAATAAACACAGGCAATTTTGATAAACTTCAGACATGTACTTAAACACGGCATGTAAAATTAACATAGAATTGGTACTTATATTTTTATGAGAATACCACCAACTATGTGCAGACCTTCCATGAACCTCTCAGCCTTAGACCATGCTGCTCCAAGCTATTAGCAGTGGGTCACCCCCGAGCTCTGACTAAACTCCACCCACGGTAAAGGAAATCCTAGGCTAGGTTGAGACTATGGAAAGCTGCATAATGCAATAGGAACGATTCCCTCTAAGGAGCCTAATTATGTCCACCACTCACAGACTCCCATTCCCCACATGCATTTCCCACCTCAGGAATATACACCTTCACTATTTCATAGTCCATTGGTTGTCACACTTCCCTTCTAGGGCTTCAGCAACAGGTCGCATCAAGAATTCTCAGAGCTATGTAGCTGCTTCTAGACTCCCTCCAGGAGAAATCACTTCCCCAACAATCTCTCTCACCTAGAGAGAGGTGCTCACAGGCCTGACAACCTGCTTTTTCAATCCATGGGCCTGACAACCCGCCTCTTTAAAACCACAGGCCTAACAACCTATTTATTTTGTCCAACTCCTAAGTCAAACGGGTAACCATGGTAGCTAAATCGAGTAAGGCAGGGTATGGGCTCAGGAAAAATACCCATGCACGCAAGTTACAAAGGTTCACGATGGCAAAGGGTTCAACAATGGTGAAAATGGCAGACTACATGCCTGCTCAGTGCGTGAGGGAATGGGGCAAAGGATCCCAAAATAGATGAATTATCCACATATATTTGTATGCATCCTGGATGACACATGGCTCTCTCGAAGCTCATTCCTATCCACTTGGAGTTCATTCCTCTCCCCAAAGGAACTTAGGATAACAGGGTTTATTTCCCAAGCCTTAGTAATTTAGGAAAATACATTATAATGTTCCCTTGGGTTAAGCCCTCAAGATTATCCCAATTTTCATATCCTCTTAGCTCCCTTACCTTTCCCTTCCTAGTCGATCTTAGTACCCCATAACTCTTTCTTTGTGGTTAGTCTACACGCAGCGATGTATTTTTTTTTATTAACAATCTGCATGATTACATATACAAAAATAGGCTCACTGGCCTTAGCATCTAGGCTTTCCATCCTAATAAACACATAAGACTCCCAGCTTATAAATACTTGGCTCACCAACCTATAAACTTCATTAAACATCATTACAATTCAGCAGGGGCTCGGCCTTGGGGTATTACAATCCCCTCCCCTTATTTATGCATTGTCCTCAGTGCATCATATTTACATATTACAGCAAGATTTTCAAAAATATTCAAAAAGATGTGAGTAGTATGCCCGCATAGCATCTTCATGGTCCCAAGTTGCATCCTCAGGACCGTACCAGGTCCATTGGACCTTTACAAGCCTTGTGGCTCAATTCTGGAGCTGTTTGACTTTTTGGTCTAGAATGTGTACTGGATGCACTTGAAAAGCACTTTCTTGCATCACCCGAATCACATTCCAATCAATAACATGATTAGCATAAGGTATATATTTCTTAAGAAATGATACATGGAATAGATTATGTATAGACATAGATGCAGGAAATACAATCATATAAGTTACTAGTCCAATCCTCTCTAGGATTTCAAATGGCCCACGATATCTTGTTGCCAACTTGGAATAGTTTCCCAACTTCAAGGAACTTTTGTTGGCCTTCACCTTCAAGAAAACATGATCACCCACTTTAAACTCCCTGTGAGTTTTTCTCTTGTCAGCATAGCTTTTATGTCTTTCATGGGCAAGCTTTAAATTCTATTTTATTTTTAACATTTTCTCTTCCATTTCCTTAAGCAACTCTGGCCCAACCACTTCTCTATCAGTTCGATTATCATAGCTTATTGGTGTGTTGCACTTTCTGCCATAAAGTGCCTCAAATGGGCTCATCTTCAGTGATGCTTGGTACCCATTATTGTAGGAAAATTATATCAAGTGTAGATAATATTCTCATTTAGATGGTTTGTCCATCACATACATCCTTAGCATATCCTCTATCACTTGGTTCACTCTTTCTATTTTCCCATTAGTCTCAGGATGATAATTTGTGTTGACGTTCACATTTGTTCTGAACCCTATGAATAATCCCTTCCAAAACTTTGAGGTAAACTTTGGGTCTCTGTGAGACACAATTGTCTTGGGTATGCCATGAAAGCATGCTACTCCCCTCATATAAATATCAGCAACATTGGTTTCCTTGTGAGTAACCTTCATAGGAATGAAATGGGCAGATTTAGTAAGTTTTTCCACCACCACCATGACAGCATCGTGTTGCTTGCTTGTTCTGGGCAATTTGGTGATGAAATTCATTGTCACCATTTCCCACTTCCACTCAGGAATGGGAAATTGTTGCAGCAACCCAGTTGGGTGTCTATGCTCATCCTTGACCTTTTGACACTCCAAACATTTAGCAATGTACTCATCAATATCATTTTTCATGCATGGCCAATAATATTGGCTCTTGACTTCTGCCACTATTTTCTAATATTCTGGGTGTCCATCATAAGGTACATTATGCATCTCTTTCAAAATTGTACTCCTCAATTCATGAGAATTGGTGTTACTAGACAAATCAGTAAGTGCTGACACGAACTTATATCCCTAACTTCAACAAGAAATTAGAACAAAACATGACAGAATATAAACTTCTCCTTAGATTTCCATTATAATTTATACTAGTTCAATGAGGGATAAATGACATACCGTTTAAACATTGTTTGATCCTTGCTAGTGTTGTCCTTGCTCCATCTCAACGTTTGCGGGATGTTGAACCTGTTGAGAAACAAAAACCAACAAAGAGAGAGCAATGATATATATATTACAATGAAACCTATGCATAATATCAAGGAGTTATGCAATAAAAATGGAGACACTTTTATAGGAAAGAAATGAATTACTGTATTATATTTATGAAAGTGGAAAATAAAACATGTGCCTTGATGTTGCAAGGTCCCTTCCTATGGCCCTCTGCCTCAACACACACACGCCTTTGCTCCAATGCTTTTGATTAAGAGTATACATAACCTGACTTGGAAAGCTAAAGAAAAGTTATCACAAGCACAATCTTCAGTAGAATTCTTCATACATAAGCTAGCCTAACTCTTCCCATGAGAGATCCCTCATTATATAAAGTGAAGAGGGATGGATGAAGGGATTAGGATGATCCCACTAAATCAAAGAAGTGAGTGAGATATAAGCCCATCGGAGGCCACCTCATCCTTTCAAATATTCCATTCTAGAACCTTTGAGAAATTCTTCTTTTTCCTGTGTTTAAACATCGTCGCACCCTCAACACTAAGAAACTTGTGACGATGATGCAGGCCAATGTGGTGTAGCATGTGATGATTTGGAATCATCAAAGCCTTAACACTAGGCAAGGTGTGACAATCCTTCTTGATAGGTTTTTTCAAAAAGGAAAAGATGATTCCATCTCAGGGAAAGCTTTATTTCTTCAATAGTCTTCAGGGAATAAGGAAAATGATCTTTCTTATAATAGGCGATACACATATCATCAGTGGTAATGGGGGTGATGAAAATAATGTGTAATAGAATGCCCCCAAAAGTATGAAGTCGAAAACGTGTGACAGTTGAAATACTTTGTAGAGTGTGTGTGTCAAGAATAAGGAGCACATCAGTCGGAAACATGTCAACAAACAAGCATCAACATAATAACATACCATTTACTGAGGTAGGCATTCCCATACTCAGCATACAAGTGACCTTAAGAATAAGTGTCAAGAGAATCATGGCCACCAAGCATACATTGTGGGTCCATGTCAATATGATTCAACATAGCCATGAGAAATACATTGTGGATCTATGCTATAAAGACTCAAATTTGAACATAGCCACAATAAATACACGGTGGATCTATGTGTCAGTATAGACTCATGAATACTCCATCGCAACCTGGATTCATGTGACAGTATCCAGGGTCTTCATTTCCATCGTCCCGAAGTACGAATCTATCCATGTGATTACATATGTTGAAGTCGAACATGGTAGAAACCACTTGATTACCAGTCATTAAAGAATATCGTTAACAAGTGCGAGGGATATCACCATTAATGTCAATGACCCCCAAGGTACTCTAGTACAATCCAACGGATGTGAATTAATCAGTTGAAGTCAAACACTCGATGGAATCTTTCGATCATAGGTCAATGATGTAAACTCACTGTGGAAAATGAGAAAACCTTCCATTGAGGCATGCAGGCTCCAAGGTACTAAATAGTTTCTAATCCAAATTCTCGAATAATGAGTTGAAGTCAATAGGAAAATACTCATCATAGGAGCTCCGTAATGTATCCTCCATCAATGACATGAAACATGTAACAGATTTGAAGTAGATCATAGCATAAATTGATTTAGGACTTACTCAGGGAGGGTCGACATGGTAAGAGTTTGAGGACTGCAGATGGTTGACTCGATAGAAGGCTTGTTTCATTTGAACTTCTCTTGAACATATAAATGACACAATAATTGTCTTGGTAGCATTGACTCAAGGAGGACCTATATATATACTTTCGAATGATCAAATGAGAAATGGATTTCCCAACCCAGATACAACAATGAAAAGGGGTGTCATGTTCAAGAGTGACTTACTGCCACTAACACAGATATAGATATACATTTCTTTCCCAATTTTCCCCCACCATTTGTGGCAAGTACCTCCTTATTTTTACACAATATTGAGGAGGATAACATATGCTTGAAGGTAAGCTCATCCTTCGGATGAGTCCCTCAGAGTATTTTTAACAAACCCTGGGAAGGAGTGGTTAGGTCCCATATGGGTCTTTTGATGTTTATTTTATGATTCCAAGGAAAGAAAACTCGAGAGTTTTCATATTTAGAGAGTCTGAAAAACACTTAAAGAAAACTCCAAAATGTCATTTTTCTTAAAGTAGTCTGATGAGGCCAAAAAAAAGATAATCTACTACTCAACATACATTTTCTTCAAATACTTTAACAAGCGTGAAAAGAACAAGATCGCTCGGCAATTTTTTCATGTTTAGTGAGTTTGAAAAGAGCTTAAGCAGGACTCTAGGGGGGTTCCTTTTTTGTATAGCCTTCACGAGTCCGAAAAAGTGATAAAAATTTACTTGGTTACATTCTCGTAGATTTACGAGCATGAGAAAGAACAAAGAGGATGCTCGAATTTTTTATTGAAAAAACTTAAAAGCATATTTACATCAAATGATTTGCAAAAAACACGTAAAAAATGATAAAATGTTTGATCCATGTCAAAATATCCCAGTTGCCCAAGCTGTATCCTTGATCCGAATTCTTTTCGGCACGAAATAAGATCAAAGATATAATAAAGAAATGCACAGAGATATCGCAGATATTCAATAATATAACAGAAATATATCAGAGATGCAACCATAAACATAGGTATACAGTAATACACAATTTCTATTAATGAAATAAATGTACAGAGACTGTAAAATATAGAGTGAAAGACTCGATAGAATGGTGGCAGCTTATCTTTGAGAAGAGATGTAACAGCTACTCGCATTCACAAGAAGATGATTACAATGAGGCTATGAAGGCCTTTTTACAATAAACAAGAATGCCAAAAACCCTAGACATCCAAAAACCTAACCCTAGGAGATGAAGCGCGAAAATCATGTGGGCCCCGTTTGGGTAAGTTAGTACATCAACTTCCCGGGGCCGTAACTTTCGCATACGATCTCTGTTTTAGGCGTATGATAGCTCGTTGGAACGGTATTGTCAAGGAGATTCATTTTGGGGGCTCAATATGCCTTTGGACATCATTGAGAACCTCGATCTCGAAAAAACTTCATTTAGGCCCTCAAAATGGCCCCGGAAGTTAAAACCTGCTAAAAATAGTAAATTGCCAAAATTGCCAGAAAACTGTTTTGAGCCAGTCGAAAAAGGTGGGTGGCCACCAATATCCACCTAGATCAATCCTGTAACATTGACACTTTGAGATTTTCATTTAACATAGGTGAAAAACAACCTAATTTTATGTCAAAAATGGTAAAATAGGTTTAAATAAGTCAAAAATTAAATCATTTTTACCACTCCATTTGTAATTCACCAAAACTAGAGTTAAAACCCTCGTTTTTACCTGATCTTCAAGAAACGTTTCCGGCACGATTCGTGTACGATTTTTCAATCCATCTCCATGAGGTTGATGCTCTCCCTTTCTTCTCTCTTTCTATATCAAATTTATTCAATTTTTAAGGTCATTTATGAGTTTTATGGACAAATTTTTAAAGGGGAACGCACCTCTAAATCATCGCAGGCTCTCTATATCAAGAACCGCGATGATTTGGAATCGCCGCAGGGGTTAAATGGATGTAGTACGAAAATGTAGCACTATACTAAACCTTCAGTCAGCGATGACCAGAACTCAAAAATAAAAATTAAAAAATGAACTAGCGAGGCCAACAAATTTAGATTTTCAATGAACTAACTCATGTTTAAATGCTCTTTGACAGAATTTTCATGCTTTGCAATGCTAGAATGGAAGGAAAGAGAACACGAAGAGGAATATTTTATTGTGGGGAATGACCCCAACATAGTTATGGCACTCTGAGACTGTGTCTTTCTTAAATTCTTCAAAGTGTAGGGCATGAGGTCCCAATTAGGTCTATTAGAGCACTTAGTCTGAATGTGGGATGTGAATGAAAAAGTTTTCTATGTTGGGGTACATATGCTCACTTTGGAGATTGACAATATCTATTTCTTGACCGGTTTGTCTTGTCGTGGGTCTCGCGTGTCATTGTCGGGAGGCAAGGGAAGAGGTGATCCAATGAACTACTATGTTGCACAACACTACTCGGCTAGTATGGAGAAACATAGTGGGAAGGTTCCCATAAAGAATGTCCTTAACTTATCTTTGAGGACAATAATCTTCACCATTACCCATGTGAAAGGGAGTGCAGCTCCACACATAACCTTGCAGAGTCAATTTCAGTATGCCATTGAGTGCATGGAACCTTGAGTATTCAACTGGTGTGAAGGCCTCCTCAAGAATATGAAAAAATAGTTAAAAAAGTGCAGGATTGGTCAGCTAAAACAATTTGGGTACAGATCAATTTTGGTGTCCTTTTTCCTAGAAAGTATCCCACTTTTGCATCTTCAAAATGTGGATTCTGGTGTTCCTACTCCATGAGATTCTCACATGAGGAGGTGGGTGGACTTCATGGCATCCCAACTATTACGAATGGGCCTACTTTCTTGTAGTGGCTGAGAGATCATCTTATCATGATCAAGGATTACGCTTACGTTGGGGTTGATTTCCGTGGTGATCCATATTTGGCACTACCCAAGGGTGAACATTGGGGAGAAATAGATAAAAAAGAGTTTTTCATTATATATTGTTTTTGGCATTTTTTTATTATGAAATTTTTATGTATCAGAGACTAAGCAAAATCTCTCAAAATGCAGATGTGGCACCTTTCATACCTCCAGGTTCATCTCCAATCCAAAGACGTGGGGAGGCAGGTGCATTGGCAGGTTGAGGAGTAGCAGCTGAGGATATCGAGGAGATCAAACATGACCTCTAATGATTGACTATGGACATCCCTGACATTACCATAGATGAGTTATCGCGACGTTACCAATGTCGTATTGTTGGTGTTTCAGCATATATTAATCGAATGCTCCGTCGTGTAGCATGGGAAGTAATTTGTTATCATGAGTAGCACCCTTGATATATATCTATATGAATCCATGTGCTTCGATATTTCAGCCCCATGACACACTTTTTTGTAACTTTTTGCGTTATAATGCAAAAAAATTCTACCAACTTACTTGTCTTTATGTGTTTGTGTTTGGATTTATAAATTATGCAAATATAGTCTATCTAAAACATAATTGGCTAAATCATTTGTTAATGTATTTAGATATCTAGGAATGTGTTTATATTCAATGTAATCAAAATTCCTTTCCAAGAGGCGAATTCTCAAGTATACCCGTAATAGTGTAGGACTTCTGATGGAATATATGTTGCTTAATTGCAGCACCACAATTTGAGAACTGAGGCATACAATTAGATTACGGATGCCAAGTGAAATGGTGTCAGTCAACAACTCAATGACTGCACTATATTCCGCAATGTTATTAGTTGCATGACCCAGGCAAATACCATGTATACTGATCAACTCGTCCGTAGGTGCATAGATTTCCCATGCAACAAACACGAGATTTTGAGTATTGTGATTAGCACCATCAGCAAAGCCAATATAAGGTAGCGAGAACACCAACATCTAGAAACCAAGCACAAGGAAAGGTAAGCAGTTTGAAGGCAGAAAAAGAAACGAAAAAATCACACTAGAGTATGATACATTAAAGTACAAAGTACTCATGCAAAACATTTTAAGCATAGTACTTCTTTAGGTAAATCCCATTTTTGAGTTCACTCAAAGTAATTCCATCGTAATCAACCAACTCATAAGCCCCTTTCTCTAATACTCATTTAACGATATAAGGATCATGCCACATGGGCTTGAATTTACCTGCCCCCAAAAAGTCACAATCTTGGTCACAAAGGAGAACCAAATCGCCTTCAGAAAAAACACAAGGTTTAACATGTTTGTCATATTGAGCCTTAACGTGTTTCTTCTGGGTTTCTATTACTAATGCAGCATCATGACAAGTTTCATCTAAATGCATTAAATATAGCAGACGTTCTTCTTCAGCTGTGGTGTTGGGGAGAAGTTCGACGGCTAGCTTCAAAGATGGAATTTTACATTCAATCGGAAATATGGATTCAATACCATACACAAATTAGAAAGGCATGAAACCCATAGAAGATTTAACTGATGTTCTATAGGCCCATAATGCTGAAAAAATAATAGTATGTCAACTTGACTTATGAATCCCTACCATCTGTCGAAGTATAGTGGTTAAAACTTTGTTGATTGCTTCCACTTGGCCATTGGCTTGTGGATAATAAGGGGTTCAGTTTTCATTTCGTAAACCCAACTTATCAGTAAGCTCAGACATCATAAAATTGTGAAAATGGGTGCCATGGTCGGTGACGATGGCTTGAGGAACACCAAACCCAATGATGATATGATTGAATATGAAAAGGTTTGTAGTTTTCTCGATGTTATCGAATGTAGGCATTGCCTCAACCCACTTAGTGAAATAATCCATAGCTACAATGATGTATCCATGCCCCCCGGCTGAGTGAGGGTTACATGTCATGAAGTCAATGCCCCATTTAGAAAATAGACCAATGAAAACTACATGATAGAGAGGATCAGGATGAGATCGAATCTTATTATTATAGGTTTGAAAAGCATGGAATTTTTGAACTGCGAGAACGCAATCCTTGAAAAGCGAAGGCTAGAAGTAACCAACACATAGGATATTTTGGGTAGTGGCATACCCAGACATATGACCACCAAATGCTCTAGAATAACAGTCATTCATTTCTTTCTCAGCTTCATCATATGTCAGACATCGTCGAAACACAGAGTCAATACCATGACGGTAAAGGGTATCACCAAGAATAATATATTAACAGGATTAATACCTAATACGAAAACAATCTACATGAGATACATCAAGCCGAAAAGTTTGGGTTTGGACATAAATTATGATGTCTCCATACCATATATCATCTGAACTGATCAGAAAGAGAGATTCATCAAGAAATAATCTTCCACCACATTTTCTGTATCAGTGGAGGGAAGGTCACATATCAACTCAGCAAAGACCAAAGATTTCTTTCACTTGACTTTCTCAAACTCCAAATCAAACTCCTGGAGAATCAAAATTAATTTGGAGTATTTGCCCCATAGAAATTGTCATGTAAGAATGTGTTGCATAGGGTTGCAATCAGAAATAATCGTGGTCATGTGCAATAAAATATAGTGATGAAAACATTGGACAGCTTGAACATCTGCCAAGGCCAATTTTTCCACATGCATATATTTGATTTCAGTGGTCGTAAGACTCTGACTTAAATAGTAAATGACATGTTTTTCTTGTGAATCATCCTCTTGGATTAGAACCATGGCAATGGTGTGATATGAAGCAGCCAAATATAGGATGTAATATCAACTATAATCTGGGGGATATAATAGTGGTGTGCAAGTTAATGCGAGTTTCAAAGCATCAAATGCTTTGTTAGCAATCTCGTCCCACACAAAATCATGACCCTTCTTAAGAAGTCGAGTGAAACCTTTCATCAGTTTAGCATAGTTAGGAATGAATCATCGTAGAAAGTTTTCCTTCCCTTGCAAACTTTGGAGTTGGCGTAAGGTAGAAGGAGGAGGAAAATTGATGATGGCTTCAACGTTCAACGAATCAACTCTGATCCCATGCATAGAAATAATAAATCCTAGAAGTCGTCCAGAGTCCACACAAAAAACACATTTACGTAGATTCAATCATATATAGTAATACCGACACCGGAGGAAAATAGCTCGTAAGTGTGTTGGGTGATCTTGATAATGCATGGAATGCATCGATAAATCATCAAGATATGGTTGTACAATATGCTTGATAGTGTGAAAGGCATAAGACATAGCTCTTTGAAAATTTACACCATCATTCTTGAGACCGAAAGGGAGTTTACAATACACGAAGGTACCCCAAGGAAAAATAAAGGTGGTTGTGTGTTGATCCACAGGTAAAATATTTATCTGATTATAGCCAGAAAATATGTCCATCAGAGAGAAGATTTCACTTTTGGCACAGTCATCGACGATTTGGTCGACGAAAGGGTTTGGATAATTATCTTTAGGGAAAGCCTTATTAATATCCCTATAATCAACACACACACAGAGATCTTTCCTTGTTTCTTTATGACCGGAACAAGATTGGACACCCAATCAGTCAATGCTACAGGGTAGACAAAACCATCTTTAGGAAGTTTCTCAACTTCAAGTTTGATTGCAGTGTCTTTTCTTGGATGAACTGGGCGAAGTATTTGTTGAATAGGCTTAGCGTCGAGGTATGCCTTAATTTCATGTACAACGATATCTGGGTCAATTCCAAGCATTTATTCGTAACTCCAAGAAAATACATCACGAAATTTCTGGAAAAGGGCCTTATAAGTTTGAATCTCATCAGGAGAACATGAGGAACCTATGTAAACATTTTCCACAATTCTAGGCTTGATCAAAATATCCAGAGTGATGGTTGGAGAAATATTTCCCAAGTTCCCTTCATACAAAACATCATGTGTTTCTTCGGAAACGGAAGGGAGATTCATAACTGCGGATGGATTTGAAATCCATCGGTAACTCTAGATAGTCTTAGGTTCAAGAAAGAGGATAGAACGATGATGTCCATCATCCCATGGTGTGTCTTCCATAGACATAACTGCCATGATGGTTTCATCAGTTTGAAATATCATGTGAAATGGATCAAAAGACATATCAAAGGGAGAGTGAGAAGAAGGACATGTTGATTGAATAGTGTGATAATCCAATTCAACCAGACTTAGTGGCATTTGGTCACCATAACGATGACATTCTTCCAAGCTAGGCACTATCCAAGGGTCGTAGGACTTAGGGATTTCGCCAACACTGTCGAAATCATGTTAATAGAAACAACAAGAGGAGGAGTGTTGGCCCTCGACCAAGTTTTTTGGAAACGTTGGTTGTGTTTGACCATTTTTGGGACTTCGATAATTTGATCGAAGATGGAGCGCCCACACGAAGTGGATATCGTGGGATCTCACCATTTTTGAGGGATTTTTGGGTTTTAGGGTTTATGTAACGGGTATGGGATGTTGGCCCATGAGTTTTCCCATGTTTAGGCCCCTTTTGTAATGTATAAATAAATAGCTAGGCGATGTAAGAAGTAGACCTAAGAGGTCGATGACTTAGTGCTAATGTTAGCTATGTGCAAGAAGATGTGTTAAGGCTTGCAAAGCTAAGTGCAAGTGTTTTGTAAGTGCTTTGTGCACAGACTATGTAAGGCTTTGTGTTGTGATCTAACTTGGGGAAGGAGGATCTGGCGAGGTGCGTGAAGATCTTCTGTCCTATGTGGAGTTAGCTTTGTGGCTTGGTGATTGTAAGGCAATTGAAGAGGCTAATAAAGAAGAAAAGAAGATTTGGTGGACGTAGCCCCACACTGGGGTGAATCACGTATATCCTATGTTGATGTGCTTTATGCTATGGTGTTCATGTTGTTTGTGTACTTATTTGCTTAATCTAGATGTATGATAGATTCAGTTGATGCTTAGTGATTTATAATGTTAATGAATGTTAGATCTAGGTTAATTTTATGTCCTAAGGGAATGAAGGTATTAGATATTGGTTGTTACTATGTTGATCTATAATTAGGGTTTTAACTTGTGATGTGAATAAGGGTTAAAGACTAATGAATGTTATTGGCTAAGTGTTATGTTAAGTATTGTGATCACAAATATGTGTCTCGGCTAGGTTGTAGACACTTGAGTTTTGCAACCCTTCCTACCTCTACCTCAGGTGAGACTTCATCTGCTTCACAGGTGTTGTTGAAAGGGCCGGTAGTTAGGGTTTTTTTGGTGTGTTGTTGAAGCGTTGAACCCTGGGTTTGCCCCTATGCCAACAAATGGTTCTATTGTTGGGACCTAAAACTGTGATTGTTGGGAACTAAAGAAAAGAGGAAGCTATGTGCGTAGATCTGTTGTTGTAGTTCACAGTATTCTACTTGAATTGTGAAGCTATGTGCTAAAAGAAGGAAGCCCGATCTAAAGAAAGAAGTAATATCTTAAAGATTTGTCCTCTGGTAAAGGTAAGATAAGTGGAAATTTTTTCTTTGAAAGTATGGATCTAGGTATGTTTGATAGATTTGGTCCTAGTCTCAAAACTAGCACACAACTAGAAGAAAGAAGATTTGATATGAATAGATTTGATAGAGATAGTGGAAGATATGGTATTCCTATGCATAGAAATAATTTTTGGACTAACAAGTGGATGTAGGACCCTAGAAAGAATTTTTGCAGATTGCAGGTCCATCATTGTGATCCCGGTGCGCAGTACAAGAAAGGTTGGGGATCATTTAAGAGAAAGAGAGGATTGACACTTTGTTATAATTGCAGAAGACCGGGACATATTGCTAAGGAATGCCCTGGTAGAGGTCCTATTTGTCTTTGTTGTAAATATATTGATCAAAAGGTTTTGGATTGCCCTATAATGATTGCTAAAATTGAGAAGATGAACTTGCGACAAGCAAACCATGAAAAAGGTCAAGAAACTAAGGATATGTTAGAGAATCAGACAGAATCAAAGACTATGTTATTACAGTTGAAAGAAACATTGAATGATCATAGATACATCAGTTTACCAGAGATATTAAAAGAGAAGGAGTGCATAGAAACAAGAATAGGAGACTTTGACATAGACTATGTCTTGGATGAGGAAACACAGGTGAACATTATGCCAGAAAGTACTTGGGAAATTTTGGGAAAGCCTGCTATGATTCCTTCATTAGGAGGGATAGGCTTGTTTAAAGGAAATACGATAACCCTATGTGGAAGACTTACTCATTTACATATGATTTCTCATGGAGCATCATTTGAAGAAGAATTTGAGGTCATTAAGTTTGTTGAGAACAACTCTCCTTTTTCACTTTTGTTAGGAAAGACTTTGATTGAGAAAGATCATATCTGAAGGAAAGCAGAGGAAGAAGCCACAGAACAAAAAAAGCAAGAATTAAGGGACTTCATAGCCAATAAAATAGAGAGAATAGTACAAGAACAAGAGGAAAAATCGAAGCAATTGAGGGCCAGAGAATTAGCTGTCGAAGTTGAAAGAACACAAGAAGGCTTAAAGAACCTATTCATGCAGGAGAAAAGAGAACCTACCCCAGAAGTAGTAAGAGAAGATATATTGCATGCAAAAATTTTGAGAGAACATCAACAATGCGAAGTTACTATGCTAAGAGAAGATAAGAATACGAATGGAAAGAGGAATCCAAAGACTCAGATCACAGGAAAGAAGGCCAGAAAGCTCAGTAAGAAGAAAGCAAAGTTAGGAAAACTATAGTAATCTCTAGAGAGGACTTCGCAGAAGGAAGGCTTGCATAACTTGAACCTCGCTAGAATAGGAGAATAGTGCAGAAGAGAACTTCGACTTGGCAAAGCTATATGACCATTGGAGGCATCCCAACCGTTAGAACGATGCTCTGGAATAGCTAGAAATGCAGTTATTTCCAGAAATATCGCCATTGGACCATTGGGACCACGCCATAATGTATGGAACCGTATTGATTAAGGAATTTCGATCAGTTGGAGGAATCCATTACAATGTTGTTTATTTAATCTGTCAAATGCCTCACTGGGGACACTTTTGCAAATTGTGATTATCCAAGCTAACAAGAGAGCTGATTGTTATTACGTTGTGCTTTTGAGACCTTTCCACCCGTTGCTTACCTTGAGCACCCATTTGCCTACCCAAGATATTTGATCACGAGTGTGTATGTCAGGTGAACGCAATGCAGTAGAGAAGTCTATGGAGGAGATCCTAATAGACCTTATGGTTGAGAAGGTCATGTCCGAAAGAGTACAAGCCTCATCGAAGAGAGGATTGCAAGCATCCCTATCGACTAGACGTTGATCTGGTCCATCCCAAACCACGACGGAGAAGAGAAGCAAGCATTGCGTCAACTTGGCGAACGTGAAGCTCATCCCATCGGTCTTGCCCGACTACATCCCTCCTCTGGCTAGTGCGGTTAGTCATGACAACGCCCTGAGAGATTTTGAGTACACACTCATCATGGCGTACCTCTTGAAGGGGATACACGCAGTAGGACAACAGCTAGGACTGATCCCTTATTTTAAGATCAACGACTTTAACCTCAGCAACAAAAAGAATTATGCGATGCTTGCATCACATCACTACTTGACAAAGACAACTGGGAAGAAGACAAAGATAGTCCCCCATCCATGGGCCAAGGAGATTGTGAGGTCCACCATAGTTAACGTTATGAAGAGACCCCACTTTGGCAGACATCAGGAGGTTAACGTGTACGTTAAAATCCTCTTGTTGTGCTACCATCGAGGTTATCTCTGGTTGGATATATGTGCGACTGTGGATTCGGTGTTGATCCTCATGATCACTAGATTAAGCATGCAGGGACCAAACCCTCACCAGTTCTATCTGAGGAAGGCTACAAATCACACCCTGGAGCAGCGAATAAAAAAAACATATGGCGATGTGGAGAGGGGGAAGTGAGGCTACAAGGTAGCCTCCATCCAAGATGGTGCAGTGCACCTAGCTTTCCATTTGATTGTTAGTAAGCTCGTCAGGAAGAATAGACCAACACAAGTCATGGGGTTTGTCGTTGACCTCGCAAGGAAGTGCGTTGAAGGGATGCAGATGAACTGGGCAAGCTACCTCGTCAATGAGTTAGAGAAGGATTGTCGCGAAGCATAGGACCAAGGCTACGAGTTCCACTTTAGCCAGTTACTCATAGCATTTGTTTCTTGGGAGATGCCAGAGGGAGTGACATTCCCTGAAGTTGAGCCATCCAAACCACTAGCCACAAGGTTCACCACCTTGTGGTATTCAAGCGGTATGGTGAAGCAGTGGTAGTCGAATGTTGTCTTCTACACTTACTACTTACAACTCATGTGTGCCATTGAATTCTTCCCCCATATGACGTCGAATACACTCCATAGGTTTAGGCCACTCACGAAGTTTTGCACAGACCGACACTTCATATATATCACCACACATGGGGATGAAAACAAGGAGGAGTTTTAGTCTTACTATAAATTGATTGAGGAAGATATGGAGGAGATAACCAAGTAATGGCCTACAAAATTCCTTGTACTAATTAGGGATGCAGAACTCTCTGACCCCAACCTCATCGAAAGTCCTGTGGTCACCAGAACTGAGTGTGATGGACCGAGTAGCACTAAGAAGAAGAATAAGGAAGAAGTTCAGGAGATAAATAGTGCATCAAAGGAAATTGTGCCTGACTCACCTAGAGGAGGAGGAGGTGATGAAGTAAACCAAGAAGAGGGAGGGGAAGAAGACAAACAAGAAGAGGGTGAACTGACACCTCCAAAATATCCCCTTACAAAGGTCGAGACGTTGAAGAAACAAAAGGTTTCTCTGAAGAAACCCTCAGCACAGAAGAAGTCACAAGCCAATAAGCCTCAGTCATAGAATGTACTCATAGTGGATGATATTGACCTCATCATCGCAGTTGTAGAAGATGCTTCGGAGGATATCTTGCAGAGAAATGAAGCAAAGCAAGAGACAATGTATGACAAAATTGAGGTGGAGATGAAGGGGATAAAGTAATCTCTCTATTCAAGCCATGTAGTTTCTAATGCACCGTCATCATCAAAAGTTGTATAGTTGGGCGATGATCCCACCCAACTATGCAGATACGATAGAAGCTCACCTTCATCGAGTACAGGAAGGAAAAGAGCAGGCCATAGAGGCCTTAAAGTAAGAAAAGGAGGAAGACCTAGAGAAACATTGGGTTGCACAGCAAGATAAATATGACCTCCGAGCAAAGTTTGAAGAGGATAAAGAGTAGATCCAGAAAGAAAAATAACAGTTGCTCGCAGAGAAAATTGGGGTTAGAGAAGCAGTCACTAGAGCACTTTTCTCTATGCCAAGATTGGCTTAGATGGAAGAAGAGAAAGTTGAGAGGCAAGTGAGGAAACTCATTGAGGCCATTCAGTAGCTTCAAGAAAGAGTAGCTGAGTTAGAACTGTAAGCAATTTTGAGCACTCTGGAGGAAGTGAGAGACCAGAGGGAAGAAACTGCCAGGAGCGTAGTCGAAAGAATCAAGGCATTAGCTTCAGAATGCAAGCAATTAGGTAACCAAAGTGCACATACCTATGAGCACCTTTCAGAAGACCCAAAGCTAAAGATATTGGAGGCACAGCTCCAGGAGGTGAAGCAGCAGGCGTTGACAGTGCAAGCATAGCTGAAGAAGCTTACGGTCATTGAGAAGATGAAGAGATAGCAGGAGCAGGGTGTAGTTCAGCACCAGGTCACTGCTAGCCAGAGCAGAGTAATGGAGGTGACACAGTGACTCCATCTGGTGCAGGATGAAGCCTGCACCCTCTTTGAAGAAATCGAGGGACAAGGATCACAGCTAGAATAGGTGTTCATAGCAGTGGAACAGCGCCTGGAAGGGCCTGTCACTGAGCAATTCATTCAGGAGTTTGTCGAGCAGGAGGCTTTGGCGATGTAGCAAGTCAAGGAAGCTTGATCCAAGCTCGAGGCATTTGAAGCAATGTTGCCCAGATCAGAGTGACTCGAGATGAATCACAGGTGAGTGTTGGGGGCCTGTTGACCCTCAACCAAGTTTTGTGGAAACGTTGGTCATGTTTGACCATTTTTGGGACTTCAACAAGCTCATCGAAGACAGAGCACCTAGGTGAAGCGGAGATCACGGGATCTCATCCTTTTTGCGGGATTTTTGGGTTTTAGGGTTTATGTAATAGGTATGGGATATCGTCCCATGGGTTTTCCCATGTTTAGGCCCCTTTTGTAATGTATAAATAAGTAGTTAGGCATTGTAAGAAGTAGAACTAAGAGGTTGATGGCTTAGTGCTAATGTTATATATGTGCAAGAAGATGTGTTAAGGCTTGTAGATCTAAGTGAAAGTGTTTTGTAAGTGCTTTGTGCACAGACTGTATAAGGATTTGTGTTGTGATCTAACTCGAGAAAGGAGGATCTGGCAAGGTGCGCGCAGATCTCCTGTCCTATGTGGAGTTGGCTTTGTGTCTTGGTCCTTGTAAGGAGATTGAAGAGACTAATAAAGAAGAGAAGAAGAGTTGGTGGAAATAACCCCACACTGGGGTGAACCACGTATATCTTATGTTGATGTGCTTTATGATATGGTGTTCATGTTGTTTATGTACTTATTTTCTTAATCTATATGTATGATAGATCTAGTTGATTCTTTGTTCTTTATAATGTGAATGAATGCTAGATTTGGGTTAATGTTATGTTCTAAGGGAATAAAAGTATTAGGTATTGGTTGTTACTGCGTTGATCTATAATTAGGGTTTTAACCTACGATGTGAATAAGGGTTAAAGACTAATGAATGTTATTGGCTAAGTGCTCTATTAAGTATTGTGATCATATATCTGTGTCCTAGCTAGGTTGTAGACACGTGAGTCCTACAACCCCCCCCCTGCCTCTACCTCGGGTGAGACTTCATCTGCTTCGCAGGTGTTGCCGAAAGGGCCGGTATTTAGGGTTTTGTTGGTGCGTTGTTGAAGCATTGAACCCTAGGTCTGCCCCTATGCCAACTAGTTATGTGTGTTTTTTCTATGAATGGAACATAACTAGTGCGCAAATCAGAACTAAAAAAGGCGATTTGACCTACTGTAACAACTTTACCTTGGTGAGGGAAACGTATCAAACTGAAAATATTAGAAATAATTGCTCGCATAGCATCAATCCAACTATGACCAAGTAAGAGGTTGTAATCGAGAGGTGCATCGAACACTTCAACCTCGACAATAATTGATTGTCCTTCTAGTGCAATAGATAATGCAGGAAGAACACCATAAGATTTATACCATGTACCATTAAAATATTTTAATGTATTGTGTGACTTGGTAAGGGAAGGAGAGCCAATGGCTTTCCAACAGGTGACAAACATTATGCAAGTCAAAGCCCCTTCATCAAGAATTGTTCCATAAATATCATTTGTTTCCACAATTACTTGTATTTGAAAAGCTAATTAATGAGGGAGTTTTAGGATGTGATCCTCCAAGTCAAAGATTATCAAGTTCATATCAATAGGATCAATTCCACCAATATCCTTTAACAGTTCCTTCCATTGAGTAGGACAACTTTGAAGGACTTCAAGAGCCAACATCGCAGATGGTGCCTGTGCAAGATCTTCTACAATATTATAGTTTTGAGCTGCACATGCATGTGGGTTAAATGACGACATGCGAAGGATGCCCTTAGGAGGTGGATGGATGATTGTATCAGGATTAGGTCATTCAATATGAAGATGACCATTGGGAGGCAAAGTCGATGGAGGAGGTTGAGCATCAACCTTCTCTTTAGAAGAAGAATAATCTTTAGTTTGAGTAGCGACGCAATGTTGCTTTCTTGGAAGTAGTACACATAAGCACATAAGAATCAGTAGAGAGAGAAGGTTGGTCATGAATAACCAGTTGGTCCTACTGTTGAGAAGGAAAAGGTTGTGAAAAAATGGCAGGTGTAGGGAGTTCTTAGTTCCTTGGAGGAATCAAGTAACTTCTGCATGTCTCCGGCAATCTTTCATGTAATGGTCCTCGCCAAAAATAAGGAAAGGATAACGAGGTTTTCTATTTTCTTTATCATCAATAGGTTGATTTTTTGGTTTATCTGGGTGTTGATTATTAGTTTTATCCTCTTTAATCTTACCCTTCCCTTTCTTCTTATTTTGAGATTTCTCGGTAGTCATAGACTGGACCATATTTACCTCAAAGGTTTTGCTGGCAGAAGCAGCAAGAAGAGTAGCATTTTGTACACTAGTAGTAGCAGGTTTGGGATTGGAGTGATTGACTTGTTTTTTCTGAGTCTATATATGAAAGGTGCCAATCACACCATAAGCAGCATGAGATGTTACCAAAAGCGTTGGGGTTGGATTTGTAGATGGGCAAAGAGCATCATAGATCAAGTCATACAATGTGCTTGTTTGAGAATAAATGAGATTCAAATATTGGGCACAACTGATCACCTGTTCTTCAGTGACAATGCCCCCCATGGAAACATCGACGATGCCCCCCATGGAAACATCGACGATGCCCCCCATGGAAACATCATGATCTATAGGACCGATGAGTGAATTTGTGAACCCTCAGCCAATAATTGATCAGGAAGAGGAACTTTTATTAATCGTCGTCTCCTCCTCCACTCATGAATATGATATGAGATGTGGGTAGAAGAGGATTGTTTAAATGAACTTCAAATTTTGTTTCATGTCTCATAGTGTATCAGGAGTTGGTAATGTGTCAAGAAAGCTATGGATAAAATGTTAAAATCATTGAAGAAAGCTCTCAGCAATTCGATGTACCATTTGGCAGCCGAACCTATAAGAGTGTGTTGGAAAAGACGTAGTTGTATGGAGTCATCCATCAAGGAGTTTGATGAACACCAAAGATGAAAATTCATGACATGATTGTTTGGATCTTCTCTCGATCGATCGTAAAACTTTGGAATGTTAGACGGTAATTTAGTAGGTATAACCGGCCAAAAAGGACAATGTAAGATAGGATCATTTAGAATTCTAGACAAATCTAGTAAATCCAAAGTAGCTAGAATTGGAAATTGTATGTTAACTTGAGGAAACTGATAACTTTAGGGAGGTAATCCCATAGGTATACCAGTAGGACTATAATTCATTAGCAAATAGTTAGAGGGTCTAATCAAATTTGGCTGAGGAGGATTTTGAGACAAGTAGCAAACATTAGCCTATTGATTTGGCACACCACCTTGGAAAGGGGCATGGGATTGGAAAGCTTGACCCCAGGTAGGATTTACAGTGCCTTGGAAAGGCTGCCTGGGATAAGAGGGTACAAAATAATTTGTTTGAGTATCTTTCCCCCTAGGAAGTTATTGATTTCCTTGAAAATAAAATTTCCAAGGTTGGGTTTGTAATCTAGGCATAGATTTCTCGTAAACTAGATTGTGTCCCCCAACTTGGGGTTGACCCCCAGATGAGTATCCTCCAATAGGGAGTTGAAAACCATAAGTAAGAGGATGACTTGTTCCTCCAAGAATATTGGAGCTACTTGGTATAGGAAGATTAGATCCTCCAGGTGGTGGAGGAAGACTAGGCCCTCTAGATAAACACTAGGTAGGATTAGGAACAAAACCACTAAGATAATTATACCCAAGTGGAACAAAAAGACTAGGTGCTCCAAATGGACCCTAGGTAGGATTAGAAATAGAATTACTAAGAGAATTATTCCTAGGTGGAAGTGATGGATTTGTTCTAGACGAAAGTGGTGTTCCAATAGGAGCTTGAATTGTTACCGAACTTCCAGAAGAAAAAGGTGCAACTTGTGGGACTGCAGTAGAGCTATTGAACTGGCTAGAAAGAACCGTATGTGTACCAACCAACAGTGGGTCTGAAACCATAGCAATATTAATTTTCATGCCAGTAAAATGATTTGGAGGCACTGTATAAGTAGTAGAAGTAACAGGTACGTGTGGTGATGTAGGTTGGCTTGGATTCATACCTAATTTATCAAAAATATAGCATCCCTAGGGAGTTCTCCACAAAGAACGGATTGGGATTGAACTAGGATTAAAAATTCCATAATTTTTTACAGGGGTTCTAAATGCTTCACTAAGAAATGGTGGTTCATCGATGTCGAACTCTATGAAAGGTCCTGAAGGTATTCTAGGATAGTCTTCAACAACAACATCTCTGGAAGAGTTTATTCTAAGCAAAACATGGTCTTGGGGAACATTCAATAGTGGATTCACAAGGATTGATGGTTCAACCAATGGAGTAGAACTCCCAATCTTACAAGATTCATTGTTATTGATAGCTCCTTCAGGAGAAGGACCCTCTGGTGAAGTAGGAAGCAAGGGGGCATATTCTTTTGGTTCTTTCGAAGGCAATCCTTGCATCCTACGTGAACGGTGAGGGATGATGTTAGCCACACCGAATAAACAATAAAAAATATATATGGCCAACTACAGAATACAAATAACATTCACTAATAAAATCTAGATATCAAGCATACAAACAAACCTTCTTATTTCGAAATCACTAGTTGGTGATGAAATCCAACGTCGTGAGATCAAGACAAGAAGGGGTTGGGATAAAGAGGGTGGAAAAGTTATGTTGACAACTTGCTTAACGGACTTACACCTTGGTCCAAGCTCCCACAAACAATCATGGGTATGCCCTCCAAGGAGCTCGAGTGAGTTTAGCCAACATCGATTCCAGGTACCGTGAAGACTTTCCACTCCACAGTCACCTCATGTAAAGACCCTAAATATGTAGGCTACTAAGGTTACCAATTACGACAATGATGCCTTGGGAAGTAGTCAACAGTCCAATATACGTGTAAGGGAAGGGTATCTAAGCCCAAAATCTCCGCAAGAAGTGTTAGAGGAAAATCTCTCTATGGCTCGGGGTAAACCACACCAGACAAAAATGACTGCAAAAATCAACTCTAATCTCAGGTATGATATATAAATAAATATGATAGCAAGACAAGATAAAATGCCTACCTCATTCAAATGTTCAATGAAGTCCACCATTGAGCACTTGACTCAAAGAAATACGCCTGCAACTTGTCCTCAATAACCAAGAAATGCAATCATATGGTGATAATATATAATGTTATCACATTCAATAGCATAATCCATCAACATTCATAACAAATATGCCCATGGAATAACAATTCAAATATTTTCAAGATATTAATTGGACGAGAAAAGAGTATTTCTATTAAAATGTAACTAGCATAAGTGAATGAATTACAAAATTTTGTGTCGGCACAGTTCAGAATCGATAAACTAAGTCCCTTCCGTCTGGGAATACACCACTTCAGTCCTCCACCAAAGGCAAGCTCATATAAGAGAGACAATGAGGTTCTCAATCATGTAGGGAATATCTTGGGGGATGAACAATGTGTTCAGACTTAAAAGGACAAAGGGATG
>JASDQU010683204.1:10567-21694 GCA_032191745.1 Picea mariana
GTTAAAAAAAAATTAATTATATATATATATATATATATAATTAATTTTTTTTTAACATTTAAAAATTCAAAAATAATATAATGTTAATATAATATAAAGTATATTTAAAATCTAAAAATTTATAAAATTTATTTTCACTTATATAAAATTATTATTAATAATAAAATAATTTGTATGAGACGAAAAAATATAATATAATTAACTAATTAATATTAATAATTTTATTATATTAAAATTTTATTAAATAATTTATTTTTTTAATAATTTATTATAAAAAGTTAATAATATATATGTTTTTAAGTTAGCTTATTGTATTAGCATTTATTAACAAAAACCAAATTATATTCTTGGGTTCATAATGCTAGGCATACACAAAGGGTCAAAATTTGAAAGTGTTTTACAATATATCTTTCGAGACTTTAAACCATAGGCTGTTATAACAAGCAAAAAACTTGTGTCTAGAAAAAACAAGAATTTGAACATAATAATAATCACTTATTCGAGTAGAAGATCGAGTTCCATTGTGATTTTGATTGGTTAGATGCCACATTTGTGAGGCCTCTCTTGGTTATGCTGATGCTACAGGGGTTGAGAGAAAATATCTAGCAATAAGTCTATTTTCCTATCCATCATCTCCTGTGTGAATTTTTGGTTTACCATTTCACTTCTCAGCTCAAAGATAAGCCTTAAGTGATCTTATGAGAAACGAGAGCTACTAGTCTCTCCATTAGAAATGAAGTCCTTGAGACCAGGATTTGGATGCATGGGAGAATCACCTTGAACATTGAGTTTGGATCCTACTCCTTTGACCAAAGGAGGAGCCTTGGTCTCCATAATCGTGACTCCTTTAGTGCCAGTGTCTAGGTCTATATTGACACCATAAGTGCATGTCTCCTGATTCAAATCCTTTTGTTCCACCATGTAGCCCCAAAACATTGCTTCGTCCATATTTCCTCACGAATCTTGTTGAGCTACATTAGGGGCTAATTTCTCGTGCTTTTCATCAACTAGGGTGATTATAATGTTGTGCTCATTGTTTGCTTCGTTTTCCAATGGGGAAGAAATCTTAAGTCGTCTTCCAAAGCATAAAAAAGAACCACTTCCTTGATGTACCCTGCCTCTTTCAAAAGGCATGCTGTCGAGGAAGAAGAAACCAAAAGAACGAAGAATTTTTTGTAGGCTTGAAGTGAAATAAGGGGGATTTTCACTGGAAACACAAATCAAACCTTGACTATCACTAAGATATATTCCCTCCATCAGCATTGTTGGCATATAAACATCAGGGGTGCACTCACGTCTACCGTCCATAATAAATACTGACACAAATGAGCTATAAAATACTTTCATGTCACTAGTACTAAGCACCAGAGCTTCATCCACCATCGTATTCAGCAAGGAGAATAGTTGGTTATTACATTCGACTTGGTAGTTAAACCAAGTGTTGGATATCGATCTCAAAAGGAGTGAGGTGAACCAAGTGTCGATGCCAATATCCACCTGTCAAATAACCATGATGCTCATATTAACACCCGATCTAGGGGAGCACCCTCCATCCTTGTTAGTTCCTTGCATTCCAAAAGTAGGAGATGCTCAAGTCTTTGATCTACAACACATTCCAAATCCTTCTCTTGGCAATTAACTCCAGTATTGGCCAATTTTTCCACAATCTTGTTAGCCTTCGGTCAAACATGTGAGGGGATGAGGACAAGGTGAGGAAGCAATAATTTCTTTAAGACTTCAATATTACATAGAAGTCTCTGTTGTTGTTTTTTCATATGAGATATGATCGATACATTATTATAATGATGATTGTTCCATATATAGGGAACATATGGTGACCATCCATGAAAGGATGCATCCATTGAATAATGAATAACTATTTATTATTATCATTTACTTATTATATACGATATTTAATAATCAATCATTATATTATTAATTATTATTCTAAGAGAATGTCTTCTTGATGTTGTCCAAACATAAACACTCCCTCTTAACAAGGGAGACATTCTGCATCATGCCATGCTTGTCTTTGATGTATACAAATGTAACACACCCAGGACAAGGCATAATTTTTTTTTGCTTTTCTTAAAGGATAGATTCTCCATCCATGGTTTCTAATTTGGAAAGTCCAAGAACCAGCCCGACCTCCCAGTCAAGGATCTCCGATTCTGGAGCCAAAAGACTCTCTGAGACCTTGATGGTCTCGTTCTGTAATAAAACACATACCCTTTTGACTTGCTGGTGTAGGTCTAATGGTACCCGCGACCTTCCCTTCGCACTTGCAGAATCTCTGAGTTTGGGCGCTAGCCCCTTTTCTGATAAGCCCCTCCTTGAGGTGACCTTAGGAAATAACCTGATGCAAACACACAATTGCGAGCGTGGCCAAAGGTGGTTTGAAACCAAACTACCTTTCGTCTTATAATTCTTCTCGATCCTCCAAGTGTCCTTTCTTCAAAATCATGGTTTGGATTGCGGCCCGCCTTCAACCTTTAAATTTCATGCTTCCTCGATCACCGCAATGCTACAGGACCATTGATATCATGATCTTGTTGGTGCCTCTGAACTGATGGCTAAGATCTATCCCTTTCAAAGCTGCGGATTAGATTTGACCTCTTTCAAATCAACGACTGTGATTTGTTTCAGAATTCCGGACTTCAGAATTCTCAAGTCTGAAACTTTCCTTTCTTTCGTACATCAATCTTTCAGAGTCAATGATTTGCGGACACATTTCCTTCTCAATCAATGGCTCTACCTCTGCTTTGGGGGTTTGACCTTTCAACTAGATCAATGGTCCTGTGGCCCTTTTCTAGATCAACGATCGAGATTTCCTTCAGGTCCCCGAACTTCAGAGATTTCAAATCTCAAACTTCACTTTCCCTCGAAGTAAGCAGATTCTTGCCATGTTTCCACTTAAATCGGACAGTTGAGGCTCACTTCAGGTCTTTACCCGAAATCTACAGATTCATGTCACCTATCCTCTTTATCTGATGGCTATGAATTACTTCAAGACTTTACCCAGAATCCTCTGATCTACGCCACGTCTCTTCTATATCAAACGGTCTATATTCACCTTGGAAGATCCGACGCTTGAGATTTAATTCAGATGATCTGACGACTGAGATCTACTTTGCATGATCGAATGATTGAGATTTACTTTGGCTCTCTGGCTTTCCAGACTTCAGGAGTCTCAAATCTCAATTGAAACTCTCGAATAGATTTCTCTAGAGTCCACAATCCATCGCCATGTGTCTACTTCGATCAACGGTCTATATCCACTCTCCACAAACACAAATCTCTAGAGTGAATCCCTCTGGACTGTCGGATCTTTTAACACCTATCCTCCCCAAATCGACGAGCCTGGTCCTCTTCGGAGCTTCGACACTTTTCAACCAAGACCAGATCAACGTTCCTTCAACCTCCTCCTCGATCAACGATCAATATCTCCTTCGGGACTTCGGTGCTTTCACCCTCTTCTTTACTCTAGAGTGCTCCATACCTGGAGTTCTAGATCTAGCGCCACACATCCACTTTCAAATCAATGATTGTCGTCCGCTTCGAGACTTCAATCTTTAGTGATTTCAAATCTTAGTTTCTCCATGCTTTGCTTCTCCTGAAGCATTTTATTTGGAGTCCGTGATATGATGACATGTGTCCTTTTGCAGATCGACGACTCCCAGCTACTTTGGCTATTCAGGGTTCGGTGATTTCCATCTTTACTCCTTTGTTTTCTCCCGGAGTTCACGATATTTCACCATGTACCCTCTGGATATGACGGTCCATATTCTCTTCGGTTCTTCGGCTTTTCGGGCTTCGAGAATTTCAGACTCCTATGCACTCGTTTCTCCCGTAGTGTTTTCACCCGAACTTCATGGATTTCTGCCATGTGTCCCTCTGCAATGGATGGTTGCGATCTTCTTCAGCCTTCGGGACTTTGGGAGTTTGTCACACTCTTGACTTGGAAACCTCCAAAGTCTTTTTCTTCGAAGACTTTGATCTATCGACACGTATCTCATGTTGGTCGATGGACAGGATCTACTTTGCGTCTTTACACAGAGTCCACAAAATTATGCCACTGTCACTCCTCCTACTGAGCTTCTTGATCTCTTCTAACTTAGAAGATTTTCTAAGTGTTCAAAGGCCTTGACCTTTCCTCCTCCTACGGGTTCATCTCTTGAACTTCGTCTGCACGCCTGAAAGTGTTATTTCTTCTGAGCTTGATCCCCTTGAAGATTTTACCTTCCCACGCATTCCTTGCATTTCAGGGATCTCATCAAACACATATCAAAGGTCAATGATGATTGATGGTTCACAAAAATTATTGGACTCCAACATGCGTTCTCTTTATCAAAGAGTTTGACCTGCACAATTTGGAAAGTGTTCGCTCAACTTGGTATTAACCAGAGCCGTTTATCTTCCATCCCGACGATATCAACAACGTTGGTAAATTGCGGGCCGTGAACTAGAACGTCCGCTACTTTCACCTTCACACTCTGAAATGATTCCCCACCCTTGATCTCCATTCATATATCGATGGTTCATGGTGATTGTGGGGTCTCACCTCCGCAATATGAGAAGTGGTTCCTCGACTCTAGTCTAATACTAGTCGTTGATCTTCCATTCTCGACAAGATCAATGACGTAGGTTGATTATGGCCATGAACTAACATGTCCTCTATCAGGTTCTTAAGTCATGGGTAGTTCTGGCAACTTGACTATCATCTACCTCCTAGATCATGCAGTCGGGACGGTTCCTGGGCAGCCTCAGATCTAAGGTTCAGAGTTAACCTCAGGACTTTGGAACTTTGAGGATTTTACCTCCCTCATGATGAATTCATTCAGTTCTCTGAACTCGTGAAGTCCAAATGACTCCAGGGTTAACTCGTACGCTCTTTCCCATATCCAATGGTGACATCACACCGTGTCTATTTCCGAAAAGATTTGATTCATTCATCTTCCAAACAAAGAGACCTTCCCTTATTTGGATACTTCAACCTTGTTGTTGTTTCTGAGCGTTGTTAGCTCTGAAAGTATTAATAGGTTTGTGCTCTATCTCTTGAACTTAACGCTTCGAAGAATCCTTCCGCACACCCCTCATGCTCATTCCTCAAATCTAGAACTTAAGGGATTCTTGGTCTCTATCTGCCTCGTAGAGAGCCTATGCATACATGCACTATCTCTCATGATCTTTAACAGACTCCCTCCTCCAAGGGACTCAGAATGACTAGGAGTGTCGACATGCATACATGAAACTGTGACCAAGGTTGACGAACTCATAGTTCATGGATCTATCTTAAGCCACCACAAGGCGTAAGCATTTACGAATACAAAACATGTCCAATCCATACTTTCTTAAATACACAATTTAAACAAGAATAAAGAGATACAGTATAACCATTAAGAAAACATACACATCCCTGGGTCATTCACAGTATATCCCATTTCATTACATAATTACAGCTTAATTTCATAGGGTATGAGAATACTTATCTATTACAAGTTGTGCATCCAACCAATTAACTGTGGGTGTATGCATTTCCACCCAACCATAGGCTCAGAGGCATTCATTCTTGACACTCTAGCCACCCCTGTGCCAAGCCATGATATCACTACGGAATTTATGCCATCTCTTAGAGAAACTCTCTTTGTCATGACGACCCTACAAGGTTTATCAACTGCTTCCTTAGCATCAAGCTCGTGTTCAAGTCCTTCAGGCCATGCTCTCGGCACTTCCTTTGGGTTTTCACATCTCGCTTACGTTATTGTGCTCTTGTCCCCCATTTCCTCTCTTGATGTCTCTGTTTATATCTTACCTTCCCTCCTTTGGAAGGTTTCTGACCTTTCATGTTCCATCTGTCAGAAGGAAGCTTGGGTCTATAGGTCTCTGTGCTAATTTGAGCTGACATCCTACAGCTATACCATGATTCCATTCATGGGGGTGGTTGATGATTCAACCACTGGTCCTTTCTTTATTAACTGATTTCTTTCCTCTAGAGATATCATGACTCGTACTTGAAGGCTTCACCCCCCAACAGTCAGTTATGGGAAGTTTAACAATAATACATTTACATTGTCCACATGCCTTAGCATGGTAATCCTATTTTATGATTAATTACAAGTTGGTGGAAACAAGGGTGTTACAATTCCCTCCCCCTTAAAGGAACACTATCATCGGTGTTCTTTCTCAAAAACACCTGTGATGCCTTTCTCATTCAGTTGTTTCAGAAATCTTGATCCTTCTTCCTCGGTCAGGTCCTTTTTCAGACCTTAAATCTTGGTCACCTGCTTTCAATAATTCTTGGACAGCAAGCACGTTAATCATAGTCTTATGTGAAAACATTGTATAAAATTTCTAGGAAAATTTCATAATCTTAGCATAATAATTATATGCGCAGTTTGTAGATTTTTATCTACATGGTTGTTTTGTTATCCAGACTCATTATTTTTCCTTGACATACCCATTGGGTGCATGATCCCCATCAATAGTTTACAAGAACTATAAAGGTTTCATCTTTCTTACGGTCACTCACCCTCCAGGCCCAGGTTTAGGCATCCCCTTCTCTGTTATACAGTCCCTCGCGTGATCCATCTTGCCTTGCCAAGGTTTTCTCGCACAGGAAGAACTACTCATTGTGTGCATGATTCCAATCAATAGTTTACAAGAACTATTAAGGTCTCTTCTTCCTTTTGGTCACTCGCCCTCTAGGCCCAGGCTCAGGCATCCCCTTCTCTGCTATACATTCCCTTGGGTGATCCATCTTTCCTTTCCAAGGTTTTCTCACATAGGAAGAATTCTAGAGACTCTATCGAGTCTTACAGTCAAGGCATCCCTCACAATTTCTCTACCGAGACATCCCTCCAGCTTGTGTTACCTCAAAACAACATATTTTAGGCAATCATGGCCTACCACGTGGTTCTCATGGCTCAACAGTAACCATTTTTTATGCTTTTATAGCTTGACATCCTTCCAGCTCAGCTAAAGTTAGGAACGAAGGTTACTCTCCTTCTCTTGGCACCGTAATAGATAGGGATGAAGGTTACTCTACTTCTCCCGGCACCATAATAGATAGGGACGAATGTTAATCTCCTTATCCCGGTACCGTAATAGATAGGGACGAAGGTTACTCTCCTTCTCTTGGTACCATAATAGATAGGGATGAAGGTGACACAACCCTCCCAACCCGCAAGTCGGAAGTCCATGCACACAAGATCTTTCCCCTTCCACTGGCCCGAAGAGCGCTCGACTGGCTCTTCTATTTCCCCTTTGGGAAATTTGCACCCACAAAAAAACTTCGTGGAATTTTCCCTTCACATTTCGGGAGATTAGGCTTCACGACTTCGCGATTCCGGTGGTCAAATGCCCCTGTCTCTCAATCCCCAAAACCCGAAAACAATCAACACTTGACCTTTCCCTTGTCAATTTCACATTTCTTCTTATCACGATTTTCAGAGTTGTGATGTCGTGCAACTCTGCTTAACGAACCCTGAAATTCCGAGACCCGAATTACCGAAACTCCGATGTGCTCACAAGGTTGACCTTTCAACGGCTCTTCATTCCATCAGGATTTCGGACTTCACAATCCCTGATGCAAAGATTTCAGGACTTCCACCTATGAAACCCGAAATGGTCAATGATATTGACTTCCGTGTCGATAGTGCACCACCTGTCTGCCCCTGTTGTCTTCTGTGGCCCCACAAAATCCTTTCGTCCCTTCGGAACTTCGTCCTTCACGATTTCATGAGTCCTGATGCAAAGATTCCGGGACATCAGTTCACAAAACCCTGAAATGGAAATCCACGACCAAATCCAATGACTCCTGTTGGTTTGAATCTACGGCTCTGCGTCTCCTAAGCTTGAACCTGTGAAAGCACTCTCCGTAACTCCCCTGCTCTCTCGTGAGATCTGAGGGCTCACGGAACTTTGCGAATTCTCCATGGAGAATTTCGACCATCCGTTCTCCTTCCTTCTCAGGGACTTTTGCAACCTTTTACCAAAGGGTTTCTCACGGTACTTAACCACCTGCGACACAAAATTTGTGACACCTTCTCAATGATCCTATGTGAAAACTTTATGTGCTTTCTTTGAAGACTATGGAGACTCTATTCCTCCTAGGTTTTCTCCAACTCTAAGTCTTGAAGAAGACTCCTACACGCACTCCTTGCGGAAGATTCCTCAATTACTCCAAGGAATTAAAGTCCTTCGACTCTGTGCACTCCCTGCAGCAATAGTCCTTCAACAATTTCCTCATATTCGCAAACTCTGAAAATTTACTCGGCCTGCACACTCCTTGCACAACTCCTTTTCCTAACTGCACTTCTGAGAGAATGAGAACAAAAGGTATCTTATCTGAGCTTTCATAGATAAACCTTTGAACCCTTTGTCAACGCACTCCTTGTGGACAATTCAACTGCACTCCTTGCAGGAACTCTTGCTCAGATAGAGAAACAATTGAAACTCATCTCCCTTACTCTTCCTCTCAGATTTCAAACATTTAACAAGAAATCATACACACATAGCATAAACAGAAAATGCATGACAGAAAGAGTAAAACATTTATGAGCATAATATTCAACAATAGATACACAGAGAATATTTGAACACCATGAGTCTGAATCAAAACCCTTTTTTTATTAATCCAAAACTTCTATACATGGAATTCTTCTACACAGCTCTCTTCTTCTTCTCCTCTATACTCTATGCTCTCAACTGGAATAATCTCCTTCTTCTATTCTATTCTCTATTATAATACATAATAAGGGTGTCTATATCCTGTTTCCCTCTTTCATTCTAAACTGTCTAATCTACGTATTAAATTATATCTACTTGCATTAACTATTATAAATGCCTTCTACCTACTCAGGACGAGAGAAGATCACTCAAGGTCCTTTTACATTATACAAGTGTGCCTCCACTTGACGACTTCATTAATGTTTCAATACGTTTTCAAAACTTGCACTGGGTGTTTTTCTAGCTGTCTTTTATCTCTGCGCTGGCTCGCTTGAGATGCTTCTGCATCATACTCCCTTGCCTGAAAATTTTGATGGGCTCCTGTCCATGAGCTCGCGTACAGTCTGTACCTGCCTCTGGATCTCTGCTTCATTCTCCTAGCTGGCATCTTCAACTGGATGGCCCTTCCATTTGACCAAATATTCAGAGTATTGCTTCTGCCTGGTCTTCTTTTTGACCCTTTTGTCCAGTATGCGCTCCATCTGTGGCTTTTCTATAACTGGCATCTTCTTTTTCCATTGAACCTCTGGCTGTTCATTTCCCATTCCTGCTTCCTCAACTTTGTATGGGTACAAATCTGAGATATTAAATATCGGAGAAATTTCGATCCTGTCGGGTAATTTAATCTCATAAGCATTTGCCCCAAATTTCTTCAAGACCTTACATGGTCCAATTTTCTTCATTTTTAGTTTATTATATGTTCCTCTTGGGAACCTTTCCTTTCTCAGATTTGCGAGGATCAAATCGCCAACTTCAAATTTGATCCAAGTGGATATTGGTGGCCACCCGCCTATTCCACTTGGACCCACACCATTGTTTCTTTAAGTTTTTCAGTTTCCTTAATTGTAGCACAATTTACTATTTTTAGCATTTCTTTGGGTCCTGAACTTCCTGAGCTGTTTTGAGGCCCTAAACGACGTTTTTTGGCCATGAATGCTTCGACGAATATGAGTTTGTTCTAGACTCAATATTCGTTGTCAATAATGTATTCCTCGGATAGATCTTTCTAACGATGTATCATGTGCGTCAAACGGAGATAGTACGCCAAAGTTACGACCTCGAGAAATTGATGTACCAATTTACCCCAATGGGGCCCATATTTTGGCGTTTCATCTCGTAGGGTTAGGTTTTTGGATGTTTAGGGTTTTCCATTGTTTCTCAGTAATATATAGGCCTTTGAGCCTCATTGTAAGAGGCAGTTCAAAGGCCAGTAGCCACCACATCTGTTCTCAGAGATAAGCTACCAACGCCCTAGCTAGTTTATTTCCATTATGTCTGTAAGCATTTTCAGTCATTTGTTATTAATGAAATGAAGTCTTATTTCCGTTGCATCTCTGCGTTTATGTGTATTTTTTTATTTCATTGTGTTCCTACATAAATCTATATCAGTGGTATCAGAGCGGTCTTCTCGTCTCGATATTTCTTTGCATGTCCCCAACGAGGTCAGGGTATAAGGAGTTGGGGCTCGATCTGGTTGAACCTTTGCAAGATCAGTCTCGCAAACCCCGACAACCGCCCATTGGGGAAGAAAAGAAAGATGAGGGAGCAGGAGATCCTATCAAAATGTTGCTCAAGGAGGCCCTTGAGAAACAAAGGAACGCGATGATGGACAACTTTGCCCAGACTCTTCAACGGATTCCCACTAGCGGCGCATCGACATGCAACAACCACTCTGGAGGTGCCACTCCTTTTAAGGTACAAGTAAACTTTGACATTCCCATATTTGAGGGTCAAATAGATGCAGATGTCATAGATAGATGGTTGAATCTGTTAGAAGGATATTTCTCGGTTCATGAATTTTATGACCGAGAAAGGATTATTTTCGCACTCTTCAAAGCTGGCCCCCATGTCAAGGACTGGTGGGAAACCTACTCGGAGCAATAGGGAGAGGGGGAACCCTCTTTGTTCTTGGCCACACCCACTTGGAATTCTTTCTGATACATCATCAAGGAACAATATTATCCCATGGGGAGCTATGAGGACAAATACATGCAATGGACTACGCTGTAGCAGCAAAGGGACCAAGATGTGCATGAGATGACGAATCTATTTCATACCCTATGCACAAAGTTGGGTATCAAAGATTCAGAGAAACATTTGGTGTTAAAGTACCACAGTTTTCTGCGTAGATACATTTAGGAGGAAATGGAGTTCCTCGACATCTCCTCGCTTGGTGTGGTGTATGGATATGCTGCCAAGATTGAGAAGAAGTTCAAACAGAAAAAGTGAGACTTTGGGTCTGTGAATCAAAAGCAAGGGAAAGGTACCACCAAACCATAGAACAAAGGACCAAGCCAAGGTGGAGCGACCCAAGATAACCCGCCAAAGCCACAAGCAAAGAACAACACCACAAAGCCAAAAAAGGACATGGGGAAGTGGTGTGAGTTCCATAAGAGCTCC
>JASDQU010683204.1:31110-43134 GCA_032191745.1 Picea mariana
CAGAAATAGATGACAAACATCCATAGGAATAACATCACATAATATCTTATCATTATATCCTCCTATCTTAAATTCAACTAAACACTGTTTAGTGATAGTTACCTGATGTCCTTTTTGTAACCACGAAACTCTGTATGGGCTTGGATGTTCAACTGTCTCCAGCTCCAGATTCTCTACCATCTCTTTTGAAATGAGATTATCTATGCTACCACTGTCCACGATGACCTTGCATACCCTGTCCTTGGTCTTGCAAACAGTCTGGAAAAGTCTGTTTCTTTGGACTGAACTCTCCACCTCCTTTTCTGGTGTCAAAAGAGCTTTTTGCATCATCAACAATCTTCTGCCTTCAACATACTCTGCTTCAATATTCTGCCTTTGTGCTTCGGCAATGTGAGCCTCACCACCTTTGTTCTTTCTGTCTAGACATTCATAAGACTTGTGTCCGATCTTTCCACACATGAAGCATTTTATTACTCCACCTCTTCCTCTTCCTCTTCCTCTAGTATGAGGAAACATGTTATTATCAGTATACTCTCCTTTCTGATCAACATATTTTCTTCCCTATCCAGCATATTGCCCTCGCTATGAGCTTCTACCTTTATCATTCTGAGGTTGAGGTTTCTTCAAATCTTCTTTAGGCTTCTGATTTCTATCTTGGACAATTAAATTGCCCCTGGCTTGACTTCTGCCTTGGACTCTTTGACCCTACTTTTGGCTCAGCTTCTCTTCCACCTTTAGAGCCATTTGATAAGCATCTTCCACCGTTCGGATGGTCATCATGCTCATCTCATATTGAATTTCGTATCTCAGGCCATTCATATACCTGGAAACTTTTTCATCATTACTTTCATGATGACCTGCTATGATGTTCATCCTGTAGAATTCTTTAGTGTACTCCTTCAATGTCATTAGCTTCTATCTCAAGTTATGCATTCTTCGAAACCGAGTAATTTGATAATCCCTGGGGATGAATTTCGCCTTCATCTTTGCGATCATCTTGTACCAACTCTTGATCTTCTACTTGCCTTGGCAGCATCTGTCAGCTTGTAGCTCATCCCACCACAATTTTGCATGTCCTTTAAGTCTCGTGAGAGCATGTTTGACCTTCTTTTCCTCTTCGACATCTTCATAGTCAAAATATGTGTCCAGGGCTCTAATCCAATCTAGAAGCTCCTCTACATCCAGATTTCCCTCATAAACTGGAATGTCCATCTTGGCCCTTGCACTCATTCTTGCAATAGCTCTAAGCAAGTGTTTGTTTGCTACATCTTCTGCTGTGACTTCTTCTTCGTCATGTCCAGCTTCATTTTTGCTTTCGGAATCGCTAACATCCCCAACATCAACTGCGCGCCTCTGTGTTGTCTCCATGTCTTCAAGTTTGGCGCGTAGGTCACACATCTCTCTCTCCATGGCTGGATTAGGCATCTGTCTACCCCTTCTTCTCGGTATTTCCCTGTCCTCTGGCGGATCAGGTGTTTGTCTGTCCCATCTTCTCGGTGGCATGGTGAATTCTCCTTTTCCCTGCTACAGAAATAAAAGAAACCTTTCTACGCTCTGATACCACAAATGACGCAGCCCTCCAAACCCACAGATCGGAAGTCCACGCACACGGGATCTTTTCCCTTCCACTGGCCCGAAGAGCTCTCGGTCGGCTCTTCTATTTCCCCTTCAGGAAATCTTCACCCACAACAAAACTTTGTGGAATTTTCCCTTCACGTTTCATGAGATCGGGCTTCACGACTTCGCGTATCCGGTGGTCAAACGCCCTTGTCTCTCAATCTCTGAAACCCAAAAACAATCAACACTTGACCTTTCCCTTGTCAATTTCAGATTTCTCCTTATTGCAATTTCGAGAGTTGTGATGTCGTGCAACTCTGCTCCACAAACCCCGAAATCTCGAGACCCGAATTACCAAAACTTTGATGCGCTTGCAAGGTTGACCTTTCAATGGCTTCTCATTCCATCGGGATTTCGGACTTCATGATCCTTGATGAAAAGATTTCGGGACTTCCACCCATGAAAACCCAAAATGGTCAATGATATTGACTTCCGTGTCGATAGTGCGCCACCTGTCTGCCCTGCTGTCTTCTGTGGCCCCACAAAATCCTTTCGTCCCTTTGAAGCTTCATCCTTCGTGATTTTGTGAGTCCTGATGCAAAGATTCCGGGACTTCAGTTCACGAAACCCCGAAATGAAAATCCACGACCAAATCCAACGACTCCTACCAGTTTGAATCTACGACTCTACCTCTCATGAGGTTGAACTTGTGAAAACACTCTCTGTAACTCCCCTTCTCTCTCATGAGATTTGACGGCTCACGAAACTTCGCGAATTCTCCATGGAGAATTTCGACTGTCCATTCTCCTTCCTTCTCAGGGACTTCTACAACCTTTTACCAAAGGGTTTCTCATGGTACTTAACCACCTGCGACACAAAATTTGCGACACCTTCTCAATGCTCCTATGCACAAACTTCTTGTGCTTTCTTCCATGACTATGGAGACTCTATCCCTCCTGGGATTTCTCAAACTCTAAGTCTTGAAGAAGACTCCTGCACGCGCTCCTTGCGGTAGATTCCTCAATTACTCCAAGGAATTAAAGTTCTTCGACTCTGTGCACTCCCTGCAGCAGTAGTCCTTCAACAATTTCCTCAAATTCGCTATCTCTGAAAATTTGCTTGGCTTGCACACTCCTTGCACAACTCCTTTGCCTAACTGCACTTCTGAGAGAATGAAAACAAAATCTATCTTATCTGAGCTTTTAGAGATAAACCTCTGAACCCTTTGTCAACGCACTCCTTGCGGACAATTCAACTGTACTCCTTGCAGGAACTCTTGCTCATATAGAGAAACAATTGAAATTCATCTCCCTTACTCTTCCTCTCAGATTTCAAACATTTAACAAGAAATCATACACACATAGCATAAACAGCAAATGCATGACAGAAAGAGTAAAACATTTATGAGCATAATATTCAACAATACATACACAGAGAATATCTAAACACCATGAGTCTGAATCAAAAACCTTTTTGTATAATCCAGAACTTATGTACATGGAATTCTTCTACAAAGCTCTCTGCTTCTTCTTCTCTATACTACATGCTCTTAACTGGCATAATCTCCTTCTTCTATTCTATTCTCTGTTACAATACATAATGAAGGTGTCTATATCCCGTTTCCCTCTTTCATTCTAAACTGTCTAATCTACATATTCAACTCTATCTACTTGCATTAACTATTATAAATGCCTTCTACCTACTAAGGACGAGAGCAGATTGATCAAGGCCCTTTTACATTATACAAGTGTGCCTCCACTTGATGACTTCATTAATGTTTCAAGACATTTTCAAAATTAGCGTTGGGTGCTTTTCCAGTTGTCTTTTATCTCCGCGTTGGCTCGCTTGAGATGCTCCTGCATCAAAAGGTTACTCTCCTTCTCCCGGTAATTCATTCTTTACACATCCAAACAAATTGTTAGTCTCTATTTCATGCGATTGGATTATACTCTTTTTCACAGTTCTTCCTCGAACCCGACAATTGTTTTTTTTTGTGATTTTCTCCAGTAAACTATGTAACAGGTGTCACTGCTATTTTTTTTGTGCTTTCTTGTTTGCGACCCTATGTAAAAAAAGTATGGTAATGGTAAAAAATTTTGACATGAGCCCCTTAAAATTGAAATTATGCCCAAGTCCGATTGTCAATTTGTATATTGCGAAACTATCAGTGCTTTTTTGTAGGACACAGAACAACAAAAAAACCCAATTTTCATTCCCCCATCTCGAGAACCCGCTATCCAAAAACTGACAAATTATGCTATGAAGGCTTCGTCCATGCTCTTTAACATCTCATCCCCATACTGTATAAAAGTACATATTTCTTATGTATAAATATGAATATCTACTTTGTAAAATTACATATTTTGTATGTATAAATTATGCATATTTTCCCCTGCCTAGTCATTTTCAAAATTACATATGCCGTAAATCACTTACTCAAATTTCACATATCATACTTCACGTATATGTGTGTGTGTGTGTGTGTGTTTCTTTAAGTTTATACAAATATGTAAGATGTTTTATTATTTTTTCTAAATAAAAGTCATAAAATTGTATTCACTATTTTATCTTTACCAGTTGTCCTGCTTACTGCTTGCCACAGAGGCCGTTACAATTGAATTAGTCTGAACTGCGCTTATTAATTTGTATATCGTGGAACTTTGGGTATTCTCTGTAGGCCACAGAACAATAGAGGCTCATTTTTCGGCTTGCTAGCCCGTGAACCCGCGATGCCAAAAAAGTTGGCTAGCTATGAATTCAGGGCTCCATGCATGCTCTATAAAATGTAATCCCCATAGTCTATAAAAGTACATATTTCGTAAGTATAAAAGTAAATATCTTCTTTATAAAATTGCATCTTTGTTATGTATAGTTTATGTTGTCCAGGAACCTTTAATTTCATAAATTTCAATTTCTTGTGTCCAGGAACCCTTGTTTTAAGAAAAGTTATTTCGGGAATGTTAGTTTTTTTGTGCTCTTCTCCACGAACCTATGTTACAGACATTACTACTATTTTTTTTGTGTTTTTTGTCCACGAGCATATGTAAAACATATCTAAAAAATATTATTTCGGGAATGCTACGTTTTTTTGGACACGATGCTCTTAAAATTCTAATAGTCTGCAAGTTCGATTGTCAATTTGTATATCGCGAAAACTATCAGTGCTTTTTGTAGGACAGGGAAGAACAGAAGCCCAATTTTTAGCTCGACATCCTGAGAACCCGACATCCAAAACCTAGTTAAGTATGGAATGAGTGCTCCACTTTGTAAAATTACATATTCTGCTTGTTAATTTGTATATCGCAGAACTCTGGGTATTCTTTGTAGACCATGGAACAAAACAGGCCCATTTTTCAGCCCAACAACCCGAGAACCCATGATGCAAAAAACTAGCTAAGTATGAATCCAGGGATTTGTGCATGCTTTATAAAATGTCATCCCCATACTCTATAAAAGTACATATTTTGTATCTATGAAAGTAAAAATCTGCTTTATAAAATTGCATCTTTCATATTTATAATTTATGCTGTGCAGGAACCTTTAATTTCATAATTTTCAATTTCTTATGTCCAGGAACCCTTGTTTTAAGAAGAATCCAAAAAATGGCTAAGTATGGAATGAGGGATCTTCTTTGTAAAATTACATATTTGTATCTATAAACTATGTTGTGCAGGAACCTTTCATTTCATAAATTTCAATTTCTGCTATTCAGGAACCCTTGTTTTAAGAAGCATCCAAAAACTGGCTAAGTATGGAATGAGGGCTTTGCTTTGTAAAATTACATATTTTGTATCTATAAACTATGTTGTTCAAGAACCTTTCATTTCATAAATTTCAATTTCTATTGTATCGACGATCCCTTCTTTTAAAGAAAACTAAGTCGGGAATAGTAAATATTTTTTTTGTTTTTTCTCAACAAACCTATGTAGCAGACATTACCACTGTTTTTTACAATTGAACTAGTCTGAACTCCGCTTGTCAATTTTTATATCGTGGAACTATAGGTATTCATTGTAGACCACGGAACAACACAGGCCCATTTTTCAACCCGTCAGTTCGAGAACCCGCGATGCAAAAAAAAGGCTAACTCTGAATATATGGCTCTGTGTATGCTCTATAAAATGTCATCCCCATACTCTACAAAGTACATATTTCGTATCTATGAAAGTAAATATCTTCTTTATAAAATTGCATCTTTCATATGTATAATTTACGCTGTCCAGGAACCTTTACTTTCATAAATTTCAATTTCTTATGTCCAGGAACCCTTGTTTTAAGAAAAGTTATTTCGGCAATGCTAGTCTTTTTTTGTTATCTTCTCCAGAAACCTATGTAACAAACATTACTACTATTTTTGTTTTTTTTGTCCACAAACGTATGTAAAACATATGTAAAGAATACTATTTCGGCAATGGTTAACTTTTTGGACAAGATGCCCTTAAAATTCTAATACTCCATAAGTCGGATTGTCAGTTTGTATATCGCGGAACTATTGGTGCTTTTTGTAGGGCACAAAAGAACAGAAGCCCAATTTCCAGCCCGACATCCTGAGAACCCACCATCCAAAACTGGCCAAGTATGGAATGACGGATCTGCTTTGTAAAACTACATATTCTCTATGTACAAATTATTTTGTCCAGGAACCTTTCATTTCATAAATTTCAATTTCTATTCTGTCCATGATCCCTTGTTTTAAAGAAAACCAAGTCAGGAACGCTAAATTTTGTTTACATTTTCTGTCAAGAAACCTATGTAACAGACATTGCCACTAATCTTTACAATTCAAATAGTCCGATCTCTGCTAGTCAATTTGTATATTGCGGAACTCTGGGTATTCTTTGTAGGCCACGGAACAACAGAGGCCCAATGTTAAATTTGTTGGACACGATGCCCTTAAAATTCTAATAGTCCGGGGGTCTAATTGCCAGTTTGTATATCGTGGAACTATCGACACTTTTTGTAGGGCATGAAAGAACAGAAGCCCAATTTTCAGCCCAACATCTCGAGAACTCGCCATCCAAAAACTGGCTAAGTATGAAATGAAGGCTCCGCTTTGTAAAATTACATTTTGTATATATAAATTATGTTGTCTAGGAACCTTTTCATTTCATAAATTTTAGTTTCTAGTGTCCACGATCCCTTCTTTTAAAGAAAACCAAGTCAGGAATGCTAATTTTTTTTTTTTTTGTCAACAAACCTATGTAACAAACATTATCAGTATGTTTACAATTCAAATAGTCCCAACTCTGCTTCTCAATTTGTATATCGTGAAACTCTGTATGTATAAATTATTTTGTATAAAACTACATATTCTGTATGTATAAATTATTTTGTCCAGGAACCTTTCATTTCATAAATTTTAATTTTTATTATGTCCACGATCCCTTGTTTTAAAGAAAACTAAATCAAGAACACTAAATTTTGTTTGCGTTTTTTGTCAACAGACCTATGTAACAGACATTGCCACTGATTTTTACAATTCAAATAGTCCAATCTCCGCTAGTCAATTTGTATATCGCGGAACTCTGGGTATTCTTTGTAGGCCATGGAAGAGAAGAGGCCCAATGCTAAATTTGTTGGATACGATGCCCTTAAAATTCTAATAGTCCGGGAGTCCAATTGTCAGTTTGTATATCGCAGAACTATTGGTGCTTTTTGTAGGGAATGGAAGAACATAAGCTCAATTTCTATCCCAACATCCCGAGAACCCGCCATCCAAAACTAGCTAAGTATGGAATGACGGCTCCGCTTTGTAAAACCACATATTCTCTATGTATAAATTATTCTATCCAGGAAGCTTTCATTTCATAAATTTCAATTTATATTTTGTTCATGTTCCCTTGTTTTAAAGAAAACTAAGCCAGGAACGCTAAATTTTGTTTGCGTTTTCTGTCAACAAACCTATGTAACAGACATTGCCACTAATTTTTACACTTCAAATAGTCTGATCTCCGCTAGTCAATTTGTATATCACGAAACTCTGGGTATTCTTTGTAGGCCACAGAACATCAGAGGCCCAATGCTAAATTTGTTTGACATGATGCCCTTAAAATTCTAATAGTCCGAGAGTTCAATTGTTAGTTTGTATATCGCAGAACTATCGGTGCTTTTTGTAGGGCATGGAAGAACAGAAGCCCAATTTTCAGCCCGACATTCCGAGAACCCGCCATCCAAAGACTGGCTAAGTATGGAATGAGGGCTCCACTTTGTAAAATTACATTCTGTATGTATAAATTATGTTTTCCAGGAACCTTTCATTTCATAAATTTCAGTTTTTAGTGTTCACGATCTCTTCTTTTAAAGAAAACCAAGTGAGGAATGCTAATTTTTTTATGTTTTTTGTCAACAAACCTATGTAACAAACATTACCAGTATGTTTTACAATTCAAATAGACCCAACTCCACTTGTCAATTTGTATATCGCCGAACTCTGGGTATTCTTTATAGGCCATGGAACAACAGAGGCCCAATTTTCAGCCCGCCAACCCGAGAGCTCGCGATGCAAAAAACTGGCTAAGTATGAATTTAGGGCTCCGTGCATGCTCCATAAAATTTCATCGGTGTACTCTATAAAAGTACATATTTCGTATGTATAAAAGTAAATATCTGCTTTCTAAAATTGCATATTTGGTGTGTATAATTTATGTTGTCCAGGAACCATTAATTTCATAAATTTCAAGTTCTTGTGTCCAAGAACCTTTGTTTTTAGAAAACCTATTTCAAGAATGCTAGTTTTTTTTGTGCTCCTCTCCACGAACCTATGTAATAGATGTTACTACTATTTTTTTTTGTTTTTTGTCCACGACCGTATGTAAAACATATGTAATTTCAATTTCTATTGTGTCCACGATCTTCTTTTAAAGAAAACTAAGTCAGGAATGCCACTTTTTTTCCTGTTTTTTGTGAACAAACCTATGTAACAGATATCACCACTACGTTTTTCATGTTTTTCCCATGTACTCATGTACTACAACTTCCTGCCCATGTGTCTCTACTCCGTTGCATTTATTCCCTTTCCCGTGGATGGGGTCGTAGTTGACCACACACGTCAAGCGGAGCATCCAAGAGCGATCCTCTGTTGCACCGACCACGTGACGACCGCATGCCACTCCCTCCCACTTGCCTCATGACTTTAAATTCATCTCGCTCGAGGCAGGCCGCCATTACTCCCAGTGCGCCCTTCTCTGCTTTCACATCCCTTCGACGGACCAACACCCTCGCTAGGCCTTTACTCTACGTGTGTGGCCATTTATGGAACCTCACCAGCTCCCCACCTATTTCAATTCCTCCAGCGGCTCCAGATGGCTCATTCTTTCCTGGTTTTTCTTCTCAGACCTCGACCTCCTGCCCACCCTTTCCCTGCTCTGCTTTTATCCTCTCCTGCTCTATTTCTAGTGCATTTTCTCTCTTCCATTGTCTCGGAGAGGCCCCGACTACAAGGGAAGTCGAAACACGGGCCACCCTGCCAGCCAAATCGACCCCGCCTGGTCCTTCGTCCCCCACATGTTGCCTCCCTGTTATCCTACTCCTCTCCGGCCACCTCGTCCTCCTCCCTGACACAGTCGACTCAAATTCCCGCTTCTCTCCCGCCCCTTCTTGCGTCTCTTTCCAATAGAATTGAGGGGTTGGACTGCTCAGAGGCATCACTGGACTACAACCCAAGACCTTTAGGCAATTTGACATTTGTTTCACATCCAGGCCCTTTGGCTCCTCCCAACTCTCCGACGACCCAGTCGCTTGAGGACTAGGCTCACCACGCCCAATTTTAGATCGATGGTCCAGAAGCCAGTCAAAATTCACGACGACAACCCCAATCTCAAGGCGGTTTCAACGCTGACGCAGAATGTGAGTGGAAAACAGCCCTCGCATTGGTGCAGAGCCTAGTATTTGATCTGCGTCGGGACATGGATGACCTCTGGTTCCGCCTTGAGACCCTGGACGACAAAGCCTATCAACTCCTGCAGTTTATCTCCGCATTACGGGGTGGTCATCACCTCCCAACAGAGGCATCCCAAGCATAAACAACTCAACCAACATCTACCTTGGCACCAGTGTTGGCACTGGAAACTTTGGTCGATGCACAGGCAGACCCCAACTAATAGAGACTTCCATCACACCCGGAGGAGGTCTAGAAGGAACAACACGTGCCATCACAGACGGAGGACGCCATGCAATTGGACCAAACACCACTCGAGGAGGAGCCGCCTTCTCCTGGGGACACAACATTCACCACCTTCTACATGCCTACGTCGCCGCACTACAGCCCCTTCCGGTGATCTTTCTGTTGTTTTTGTCTATTGTTTTGTCATGTGCATGGTGACCTTTCATGCATTTGTCCATGGTTATTATAGTTATGCTCTCTACACTTTCGATGGTTGTAATGACCACCCTTATGGGCTAGACTTTTGAACTGTTTTTGCATCAGTAACAGTCTAGTCTTCAGTTATGAAGCGCTTCGACTAGCTGCGCTGGTTTCCCCTCGGGGCAACTCACTGTTTACAACTTGAAACAATGGAAATTCTCTGTAGTCCTTCATTTTCACAAAATTTTATACAATCTTACTTATAAACAAAAAAAATATTGAATAAAATTTACATAATTGTTTACACTATTCATTAAGTAAAACATGTTATAGCATTATATAAATTACTATAAATCTCCATACAATGTTATAATATTCTATAAATTGCCCAGTCTTATGTATATGACAGAATTGTTCGGTGCAAAATGTATATGACGGAAGTCTTCGGTCCAAAATGTATCTCTCATAACACGCTGGACATGAAAAGTGTGAACTCGCGACTTTGCCAACCCGCAACTCCGTAATTCTTCCATGCAAAATGTATCAAGTTTTATAGCATTATACAAATTACTATAAATCTTGCTACAATGTTATAGTTTTGTATAAATTATTGTCTCATGTATATGACGGAATTCTTAGCTGCAAAATGTATATGGCGGAAGTGTTGGGTGCAAAATGAATTTCACGGGACAGGCTAGCCATAAAAAATGAGAAAAGTCAACCTCTAGTCTGCTGACCTGCCACTCCGTAATTGTTGGGTTACATTGGTTGTGTATTAAATATTTCATATACTATCAAACTAAGATCCTAGAACCTTCCTTCATGTACCACACATTAATATTTTTTTATAAATTCCAAATCAAACTAATTCAGGAATACTAAATTCTACATGAATACCATATGCACTGCAACTCGTAACCCACGCACACTGCCATGCAACACTTGTTTAATGAAAACAACCACCCTACTATTAAGTAAAACATGTTATAACATTATATAAATTACTATAAATCTCCATACAATGTTATAATATTCTATAAATTGCTCAGTCTCATGTATATGACGGAATTGTTCGGTGCAAAATGTATATGACGGAAGTCTTCGGTCCAAAATGTATCTMGCATAACATGCTGGACATGAAAAGTGTGAACCSRCGACTTCGCCAACCCGCAACTCCGTAATTGTTCGCAACTCCGTAATTGTTTCGTGCAAAATGTATCAAGTTTTATAGCATTATACAAATTACTATAAATCTTGCTACAATGTTATAGTTTTGTATAAATTATTGTCTCATGTATATGACGGAATTCTTAGTTGCAAAATGTATATGGCGGAAGTGTTGGGTGCAAAATGAATTTCACGGGACAGGCTAGCCATAAAAAATGAGAAATGTGAACCCGCTAGTCCGCTTGACCCGCCGCTCAGTAATTGTTGGGTTACATTGGTTGTGTATTAAATATTTCATATACTATCAAACTAAGATCCTAGAACCTTCCTTCATGTACCACACATTAATAATTTTTGATAAATTCCAAATCAAACTAATTCGGGAATACTAAATTCTACATGAATACCACATGCACTGCAACTTGCAACCCACACATTTACTCCCCTTCCAACCTAGCAGGACTACGCTGTCATTCAACACTTGTCTTAGTCGTGGCCTGGCATTTGTCTTCGATAGTCTTACCTAAAATTCAAAATTTGGACCTCCGCCGTGTGCAATATTTTAAGAGGTGAAGAAGAGAGAGACGAGTCGTCATGCCTGCGGTCTGCAAGCATCCAATACTACTCCATTTCATAATTACCAAGTTCAAGTTGGAGTTTGAATTCGGATTCGAATACGATATATATTTAAAAATAAAAAACTAATAAAACTAGTTTGATAAAAACATGGTTAAAAAGTTCCGAGAAAAATAGTTGCTAGTTGGTTTTCCAAGGTAAATAGTTGCTTTGTCCAACCTGCAGTGAATTGTTATTCACTGATTGCTTTTCAAGCAACTAGTTACTTGTTAGTATCTAGTGGCAATCACAACGATATTTACCATGGAGCTTCATTGAATCCTACCTGGCAAGGTACAAATAGATCATTTATTAATTATGCCATTACTATTTCTTTTCGAACAAATTGTGGCGGCACACGGCAAGGCAGTCGGTCTTTCTTC
>JASDQU010683206.1:7738-23273 GCA_032191745.1 Picea mariana
GAGAACTGGCTCAAGGATTTTCGACCAGCCCACCAGAATCATAATCAGACCATTCCTCCAAGAATCAGGAATTGGGAAATTCGTTTGCCGGAACAAGAATTCCTGAGATGGAGGTCGTCACTAGATGATTGGTGGCTCCTATTTGATGGAGCCTCGAAAGGCAACCCTGGCAGGGAAGGGGGAGGAGGAGTACTTCTCGAACCTAATGGTTCAATCAAACTATCCTTTGCCTGGGGTCTAGGATATGCTTCTAACAACCAGGCCGAATTCTTAGCACTCTGGCAAGGGATAAACCAAGTTCTCATGCTGGGCATTAAAGAAGTCAAAATTGCGGGGGATTCTAAACAAGTAGTGGATGCCATTAACCTAAATAAGCCTCCAAAGGACATGAGACTAGCTCAGTTATACAAGAGGATATGCATCCTCTTGGAACAACTAAAAGAGTACAAAGTCTATCATGTGCTCAGGACGCTGAATGGAGACGCGGATAAAGAGGCGAATCGAGGATCTCTGCAAAAAAAAGGATAGCTTAAAATCAATGAGGTAATTTCCCATCATCCGATTCCCTAAAAATGCAGTGGTTGTTTGGACGAAATCTTTCACATCGTTCTGGCCTCAGAGAGGAAGGACGGCAGCCCATTTCTCTAGTCGGACAGACAAGATCCAATCGTGGAGGTATGAAATCTCTCTCCAACCGTGAAGAACATGATCAGGGACAGGAGGACTCACTGATAAAAGACCATCACTCAATACCTCATCAGCCAAGAAGACGGGCAAGCAGGTTGCAGGAAGCAAGGAGCAGTTACACTTTGAGCATAACAGTCATGGAATCGGGCTCTAAAACCCCCCTCATGCCAAAAGAACGAATAGAACTGATCAGAGCTAAACTAGAAAGCATAAGGGCATCCACCAACCAGCAAAAGTGGGACAATCTGAAGTTTGAAATGGAGGACCTCAAGGATGAACTCTCAGACGAAATACATGCTGGCCTGAAAGACGCAGCTAATCTCATGGGCGACTTAGGAAAACGCCTCTGCAACCTGGAGCAGAAAGTGGAGGAGTTAACCACAGCATTCAACAAGATCTCAGAAGCATCTGCAGAAGAGGCCACCAGTACTGGACACAAAGGAAAATGCTAAGGGCGTAGCATCCATCTCAGTTTTGTAAGGAGCCCCAGCCCAGACTATTGGTTAGACTAACGCAGTCCGTTTTTAGATGTATGGCACCTCTAGGAGTTAAACCTTATTGTAGATGGTAAAAGAATTCTGGCTGGAAAATGTATTACAGAGCAGTAGCTCTGAGTGGATCTGTAAGGGTTCAGCAGCCCTCTCTGCCTTATTCTAAATAAAGCTCCATACCCGTTTGTGTTAAAAAATATATATATATTTTTTAACTTGGTATACTTAGATTTCTCTAAAGAATGAAGCCTGAAATTGAATAAATCAATTCTATTTTTAATAATAAATCAGGTATGAATGCCAAACAATTGTAAAAATATCAGAATAAGATGAAGGTTCCTTGTGTTTATTTTACTTTAGTAAAGATCTGAATGTGATTTTTGGTTTCCAATTATCTTTTGTCTTCTCAATAAAATTGATCTAGAAAGTAAGAAAATTTATAGTCTTAATTTGAAAATTTCATGAGTTGGGTTGTGACCACACCCGATAGTGGATACATGAGTGGTTTCTCCCAAATNTAAATGTTGTGTCTCTTGTGAATGTGTATTTCTCAGTGATCTTGTTCTTATTATGCTCTTATCTTATGAAATGCAAAGAACTATAATAATGGCATAAACATTAACAATACTGAGAAGGGGGGGGTGGGGGTGAATCAGTGTGAGCACTTTTAACCACAATATATATTTTTCAACTTTATCAACAATATTCAATAGTTTATCATAAATGTCTCATTTATGATTGCATTCAATATATCATGAGCATGTAATCATAAGCATCATCACATTAACAACATTACATCAAATACACAATACACCAGAGTTTACGTGGAAACCCAAATGGGAGAAAACCACATAATGTTTTCTTATATATTGTCAAGAATACATTCATTGGAAGCACCAACTTCCTAATTCTCCAGCTACAATTAGAAGGAGGATACAACCCCCTATTTACAGGCTCCAACCTGAAGGAAACTACAACTCTTTGAATTTTCTAGATCCAACCAAAAGGAGGATACAACCTCCTGATTCTCAAGCTCCAACCTGAAGGAAGCTCCAACTCCTTGTGTTCTCAGGCACCAACCAGGAAGGAGGCTACAACCCCCTTTCCTTGCCCCATCTTGTTTCCCTGAAATATACATGTAGACTCACTATCAATGTCATTGTCACATCAATCAACTTATCACTGTCACTGTCACATCAATCAACCTGTCACTATCACATCAACCAACCTATCATTATGTCATTAATACACCATTGTCAACCAATTGTAACTAGATCCACTCACATGGATACCAAAACCATCACCAAACCATGTACATCAATCATCAACCATGTGCATCAACTTGTATCAACCATGCATCAACCATGCACATCAACCTATACCATACCATGTACATCAACATGTACCATACCATGTATCAACCATGTACCAAAACCTATACCATACCATGTACATTAACATGTACCATATCATGCATCAATCGTGTATCTTACCAAGTACATCAACCATGTACCATATCACGTACATCAACCATGTATCAAACGTCAACATCTACCAACATCACCAAGACATGCACCTCATACATGTACCAAGAATATGCCTCGCAACATGCACCAAAGATGTGCCTCAAACATATACCAATGCCTCAAAAAGATACCAAAGGCATGACCATCACATCATCAACAAGTAACCAAGATGTACCTCAAACCATGTGCCTCAATCATGTGCCAACATCCACAAACCATGTACCAAGAGATACCATCAAACATGTGTCATATCACTCATGATATGCCTCAACCAATTACCAAAATATATCCCATAAACCATGCACCATAACATCACCAAAATATACCTCAACATGTACCATAACATCACCAAGGTATAACCTTCAAAACATGCATATAAACATACCTTTAATCCTGTAGCAACCTTATTGCATCATCATACCTTGCTGCAACCTGGAACAAGCATCCCCTTGACTTTACCTCATCCTCCCTACCTCATATTCACCAATAGATCAAGTGTTCACTAGATAGATATTCAATGAACTTGAGTGTAAGAATGAGAGACTCTTGATGTGTATTTATACTCTTCCATGTAATTGTTTTTCAACCACTTTATCCTTAATTAATTTATTGTTTTAACCACTTTACCCTTAATTAATTTATTGTTACAATTGTTCTACCCTTTTTCCTAATTTTAGGGTAATAATTGTTTTACCCTTTTTCCTAATTTTAGGATCATAACTCTTTTACATTTTTTTCTTAGTTTTAGGGTCATAACTATTTTACCCTTTTTCCTAACTTTAGGGTCATAATTGTTTTACCCTTTTTCCTCATTTTAGGGTCATAATTGTTTTACCCTTTTTCTTAATTTTAGAGTCAACATGTACTTTCTTGTTACAACCACTTTTCCCTTAATTAAAGAATTTGTAATTGTTTAGGGCTTCTTAACCATTCTTCGAGGCTTCCAACTTCATGGGGCCATAACTCCTCAACCATGAGGAACCATGTGGCGTACCACCTACCGTTGGAAATGACATGATGAGAAATATCCATCCATGAGTATGTTACCTACATTTATGTTGTCCTTCACGTTAAAATTCCTCAAACAACTTTGGGTTCCACAACCACACCTTTGGGGCTTCTTGTAGACTTTGTCAATTACACCCGTCTCTCGAACTTCTTCTAAGGATGACATCAATCAACTTACCGACAATCTCAGCCATACAAATAACAATAAATTTTTCAACGATTTCCAATTATCTTTTCCACATCTTTGGGGCTTCCATACTTCTCTACGGGTTGAATTGATCACATCTATGGGTCTTATGGACTTCTCCAAGGGTTTACATCAATGACAACTGGCAATTGTCCAACATAAAGGAGGCCATGGGCGACTCTTGTAACTATTGTTTTGAAATGTAATGAAATTGAAATCTAAATTATGTATTCTAGGGGTTTCTCTTGAGGATATATCAATGATTTAATGATAGATCTTTATATATCTTTTCTACCTTCAATAGATAGGTTTATGTTTGGTATGAATAGAGTTGTGATTCTTGTTGCATAGAAGATAGATTGTTGATTTTAAATATGAGATTAATATTGATAAAAACAAAGGCTAAGTACATGCTTGATTGTGAGTTTATCATGAGTATGCTTTGAGTATATGTTTGTTAAAGAGACAAAACTCAACACAAGTCTTGGTGTTGGTTACATGTCATGTGTTTGATAAAATTTATCCACTAAAAATATTGTTTCCATGAGTTTACGTCCTAAGTGTTTGATGAAATATATGAATCATATAGAGTGAGAATGAGAGGACTCTATCATCTATGGTATGGATTTATGTATGTCTATTCTCTTAATGTTTATGGGTAAGTTCTAAGGCTAGTTCTATGATTGTACTAATTATGGTAACCTAATCTAAAGCAGAACTAGGATTGGGTGCTCTCTCTATTAAAACCCATTTATGTGAATTTTCCTCTTGTCTATAATGTTGATTGATTATTATTATTGACCATGGTTTATGATGAAATCAATAACAATTGTTGAAGGAGAATATTACCAAGTGTAAGTATTATATTCAATCAAATTATTGGCATGATATTGTATCCATTCTTGTGGAATGAATTGTTTAAGCACAAGAGAATTGAATCAAGAACAAGGGAGGTTGTGGAGCAACAAGTCCCTTCCCATAAGGTAGAGGACCTTGTTGTTTCGCTTTTTCACCACACAGAAATCTATAAAATGGAGACAACTTTGAATATATTAAATAGAGATGTAATTTAAATAATCATTAATAAATTTCACCTATCAAAATTTGTGCACGTACGTTGCTTTGCATAGAGCCATTAAAAAATACTTTGTATGGACATCGGTATAGTGAAAAATAGCCATGTATGTGGATTTTCTTTGTTACCAACCAACTTTTAATAACCCCATTCACTAAGATGAGAAAACAAAATGGAATTTAATAGCCATGTTTTCTTTTCGAACTTATGCCTATTACTAGCGAGCATTTACATTATCCAAACCTTCTAAACATTAGAAATATTTTTGCATAAGTTTGTGCAGACACCAAAATAAGTCAGTGCTAATGGAATGTGTTTGCATAAAAAATGAATTTAAGTTGGTAGTCCTAACACCAATGGTCGTTCATTCTCATCAATTGGCCAGTGGATTCTCAAAACCAAACTCAAGCACGAATAATATTTTAAATGGAGTTTAACACTGATAATATTTCCGGAAGCTAAGATGGGGAGCTCCTAATTTACACCATGTGGCAGACTTTTGAGGCCTTTCACTATATAATTCCCAAAGTTAACGTGAAAATATTTTCCATGGGAGAAAAACCCTAACTTGGAATTAAAGGAAGGTGTGGGCAGTATAACTTCAAAATTCAAAGAATGGGGCGAATGTAAAATTTTGGCGGTTTAATAATCTAAGCTTATGAGTGCACACCTTAAATATGCCCTCCCTACGCCTAAATGGTTGTCAGTAAATAGAAAATTTTATTGAGCTTCCAAATTTTTACCTAAGGAATCTATCAACTGCACAGTTCGTGGGATCGATCCTCGCAAATTATGGACATATGCTCCCAAAGGTGGTGATTTGCAATGGGCCGAATAGGTGTGCCCTAAATATTTTAAGCTTTCGGTGAACATTTGAACAACAAAAACAATAGGTAGTGAAAGCGATTGAACAAGTTTGGTGGCGATAAATCAATAAATACAAAAGGATTTCAATCACTGTGTTTTCAGAGATTAAGTTCCACATGGTTACTGAACCCTAATGTGTCCGTTCGTTCAATGAAGAATTGGGAAGATCTTTACTTCCAGGTTGGTCACTGCAATGTGATCAACCACATTCCATGATTGGCAATAAATTAGTGGATGTTGCAGAAAGTTTACAACACTTGCATGGGATCGACTCACAAATGATCCATAATATCACTACTTAAGTAGAGTTTAAGATAATATTGAGGGTTTCAAGGCGTCAAGTACATTGGCATGTCGAGCACCATTTTGGATTACGTACTCTTTTACACCTTGGCTTTAGGGTTCCTTAAAAGAGAAAACCACATTTTTTTGAACACTCCTTGAACCTAGAACAGTACGCCTTTAACCCATAATAAGAAAACCACAGGCATTTATCAAAATTATTGTAGGTAAAAATAAAATACAAATATCGACCCCCTTTATTCTTGTGTTCCAGAATCACATTCAGTGGTTACAAATCGATCAAGAATTAAGTATTGCACATAGGGATGACGGTTAACTCACAAGTATACCTCGTTCCTATCAAACAACATCCCAATTTCGAAATCCAATGCAACTTTAATAAGAACAAGTCTATGAGACTAGTGAACAAGACATATGCCAGTAACTTTGGCTTTCCAACCAGATTTGGTGAAACATGCCACGTGTTTCAATATACGGACGTGAACCTAATTTGGAGATTTGGAAAATTTTCATGGATAGTCGTGCATCAGCTTCCACCTAGTTTTGCATGCATGATGCATGTGCATCCACTCCACTTGGTTTGCATGCAACACACTCACCTAGATTTGATATTCCATCTTTTAAGAGAGCTAAGGATAAACCAAACTCCAATGTACTCACCCATCTACCATGCACGGTCGCCTGGTTATTGCAGACTGGCTTTCGTAGACTCTTTATCAAGTTATGCATAGGATGGCTACCAAGTAAGGTACAACACAGTAAGGTTGGAAAAGAAATAGAGATTCCTTCGCCATGAAAAGAAATTACCAACTTTGTCCCAACTGCTTGTATTATGTCCAACAAGCACTCTCTTCTGGGTTTTATTTTCAATTGGAGTGAAAGATGGAGCCAGATCTGAAATTATTTTTAAACATCTTTTTTTAGCTTATGTTCAGCCACAAACTCTGCAAAATTTGGTCTTTTTTATATTGTGTCTATAATATTAATGAGGGAGGAATGGTATTAGAGGACGGAACAAATAATTTACCTACAGTGGACCTATTATATGAAAGTCAACAATGACAATGAGTGAAATCATGATGGTTATTCTTCTTTCTTTTCTCTGCACAGTAATATCTCTAGTGGGGTTTGCTTTTGTTATGAAGATTATTGTAAAAGTAATTGGAAGCTTTCAAAAAAAATATTATCACTGCCTCCTCTCATTGCAAGTCGCAAAAGGTACAACTAGTCTCACTACAATGAGTTCAGTTAGAACAGTCTCACTACAAAGAGTTGAAGTCCCTTGCTTTAAGGATAAAGGAGTACATGCATGTGTCATAACCTTATAACCTTGCTTGTTTCGGGTGCTCTTTGATTGACTCAATTACCAAATTTATCCAACTATGATATTTATTTAAAGATGTAGTATAGGATTTAGTCATAGGTAGCGTTATCACTTTATAAATCAATGAAACGGTTCAGGACTTAGAATGGCTCTTTCTCTTTGGTTGGATTGAATGGAGATTCATTGGTGATGAGATTCATCGTATCCCTTTTTTTGTCCCCTTTGTTGTCCTACAGCTCTATCTAGGGGGGCTTGGGAAGAAATCCATCCATTTCAATGAGTGGATTGAAAATTTTTCTTCTATATGGGATACAGGGCAAAGAAGAACATAGAATATATTTTATGAACGATAGTTCATGGTTTGAGTAAGTATGGGATATGGGGAAAAGAAGAACGAAGAATACATTTTCTGAATAAGAAGGGAGGTCATGGTCATCATTGTGATGAATGTAGTATAGAAAAATTCATGGCACCAAAGAGGAAGCCCGGGAATCTAGTGAATCAAAAGAGGCATAGTGTCAATAAGATTTAATACAAGAGACATTGTAGCATTGCAACAAAAAAAAATAGTCCAGCTAACATTCTGAGTCTTTTCGGATTTGATGTGATTGACACAAGGCTGCAAGGAATTGCTTCTCATGTTGCTACTACTACTGCTATTGGTTCAACATTGAAGGTAGTTAAACCACAGCTTAAGAAAAGGAATAGAGCTACAACGATCATCTACACAAATTGTTCAATTGCAAGGAAAAAAACAAAAAAACAAGGTATGGACATATTATACTTAAAGATATAACTTTGTATAACTTTGATGTATTCTTGAACAAATTTGAACATTTTTTGAACAATTCTAAACAAAAATGAACAATTTGCAGAAGTGAAAACAATAACTAAAGCAACAAAATCAATGAAATTCAAAGCCATTTCTTGAATATCTTCACAAAATTTTTGTACTTATTTGTTTCATTCTAATGAATAAAAATTGATACTCACCATGTATCCAGACCAGAAGTAGTGGAAAATGCATAAGGATCATATTCTAGCTACACCGAGCAATAGCAACCAAGAAACATAATCGAGTCTCCATATCCAGCAACAGAAATGAAGCAACAACAACGAGTCACCATCTCTAGTCATTTTTCTATTATTTTTTAGAGCTCTATTGTATAGATAGTTATCAGCTTGTACAATCAACGAAGAAACAACAACCAGTCACCATCTCCAGTCATTGAGCTATGATTTTTTAGATAAAGTTTGGTTGCATTTTCGGAAAAAACACCTTACAGGACCCCATCATAAGCTTCATCCACTCTGCTATGGAAATTACACCATCACCAAGGCTATGGGTGACAATGATTTTTAGCTCAACATTCCCCCCTTCCTTGGCTTGCACCCAGTGTTTAATGTGGACCTCCTTCGGCCATACTTTCCACCATTATTGGACACCTCAGAGATAGCAGAATAGTTGACACCAAGAGAGATCAACCACAACTGCATGGAACATGCATCCACTGATCATATCGTGGACACACAACTCAACGGTACTCACCAACATAAGTTTCAACTTTATCGTGTTGTCAAAATGGCTCACTCGAGGATAAAATTCAGAAAAAAATTTCCTCATCAGATGGGGGAACTCAACACAATGGAGACCATTTGATCCAGGTGGATATTGGTGGCCACACACCTATTCTAACTTGCTCCTCTTGTTCGTTTTTGTTCAGTACGTTCTTTTGTACTTCTTTGTAACTGTGCATTCTACACTTCTGGGGTTGTATGAATCCCTACACATCATCCAGGTGGATACTGGTGGCCTCTCGCCTAATCCAAGTGGCTTATTTTTTATGCTTTCATGTCAGCACATCTTGTTGTACTTCTAGGGCTGTTTTGGGGCCCTAAACATTGTTTTTTTGGCTCACCATAGTCAAAGTGTACATTGAGTTAGATTTTGATGGTGAAATGTGTAGTTCTTTGAAATACCTTTCCAACGGGCTATCACGCACCTAAAACGAAGGTCGTATGCAAAAGTTACAACCCTAGAAAGTTGAGGTACCAACTTACACCAACTTACCCATAGGGGCCCACATGACTTTTGGTGTTTCACCTTCTAAGGTTAGGTTTTTAGATGTATAGGGTTTTGGAATTCATGAGTAATATCAAAAAGGCCTCTAGAGCCTCATTGTAATCCATTCTTCTCATACAGATGTGCGTAGCAACCACCTCTTCTCAAAGATACCTATCACCATTCGAGAAAGTGTTTCAGTTCTGCAATTTTACAGTTTCAGCCTATTTCATTATTCAATAGAAGATATTGTCCATATCTCTATGTTTATTGTGTTCAGTCTGTTAATCAGTTTGTTCTGCTCCTAAATCTGGATCACTGGCATGAGAGCGGTTTTCTCTTCATTTATTTTTCTTCGTGCATGTCCTTAACAAGATCTGGGTATAAGAAGTTGGGACTCAAACCAATCGATCCATTACAATATCAGTCGTGTCGAGCCCAATTACAACCCATGGGGGATGAGAAGAAATATGATGTAACAGGAGATCGTATTAAAATGTTGCTCGAGGAAGCCCTCACACGACAAAGGAATGAAATGATGGACAACTTCGCTCAGATCCTTCGACGACTTCGCATGGGAGAACCATCTTCATCAAGCGGCCATGCAACCCCCTTCAAGGTACAAGTAAATTTTTATATTCCATTATTTGAAGGACTGATAGATGCGGATGTTGTACATAAATGGTTGAATCTGCTCGAAGGGTATTTTTTGGTCCACAATTTTTTTGATAGGGAAAAGATCACTTTTTCACTCCTCAAGGTCATTCCCCATGTTAAATACTGGTTGGATACTTACTCTGAGAAAAGGGTCGTGGAGGAATATGCAGTATTTGTAGTGGCCCCTATATGGGATTCCTTCTGAGACACCATTAAAGAACAGTACTACCCTATTGGAAGCTACAATGACCAGTACACTAGATGGACCACCCTACGTCAAGAAAGGGACCAGACAGTACTAGATTTCACCAATATTTTCCATACCCTAAGCACCAAATTGGGTATCAAATACTCTAAGCATCATCTGGTGCTCAAATAGCGTGGTTTTTTGCATAGATACATTCAAATAGAAATGGAGTTTCTGGACATCACCTCATTGGGCACGGCTTATAGATACATTGTCAAGATCAAGCAGAAATTTAAGCAGAAAAGGAAAGAGTTTGGATCTGCAAACCCCTCATAGCCGAAGCAGAGAAAAAGAAGCCCCAACCCACACAGCAAGGGACCAAGTTGAGATGGTCACCCTCAGAACAACCAGTACAATCCTCAACACAAGAAGGGCAATGAGAAGACGAAGAAGGACACGGGAAAATGGTGTGAGTACGATAAAATCGCTTGGCACAACACCGAAGAATGTCGCTCCAAGTAGTCCCTCATGGTCGAATTGAAGGATTCCGAGTCAGAGGTTGATTCTGATTCCAAATCAAATCCTCAAGGTGGGAAGTGGATTATCGATGCTGAACCCAGTGCCATTTTCTCTAACACCAAATTTCGGCCAAGTGAACCAGAAGAACCAGAGGAAGGGAGAGGCCTCTTTCACTAAAAGATGTGGGTAAAGGGGGATCCACTTTATTTCATTGTTGATAGCAGTTTTCAGAAGAACCTGATTTCAGTAGAGGTTGTCAAGTGGCTAGACCTGCCAACGACACCACACCCACAGCCCTACACCATCGGCTAGCTTTTTCGGGGAATATATTTATGTGTCAGCCAACAGTGTCGTCTGCCCTACGACATCAATCCTTTCAAAGATGAGGTATTGTGTGATATTTCTCCCCTTTAAGTTTGTGATGTTCTTTTAGGAAAACCATATTTTTGGAAGCGTCATGTTGTGTATGAGTCTATACCCCTCAGTGTTATTATTACCTTGGGTAGACAATTGTACAGGATACCAGAGGTAGTGTCACCTACTGTTATTTCTTTAATATCTACTAAGCAATGCAGTAAGGTCATCTCACAGACTAGGAAATTCGTCTTCTTTGTGATCCATGTTCACAGTAAGCAGAAGGTCGTCACCACATCTGTGGCCTCTACACATAGCCTCTCTTTGCAACAGAAGCAAGTGGATGGAATCGTGAAATAATACAGAGACATATTATCCTCACCTACAGGGGTACCAACACACTACCAAATCAAGCATCCAATTGATCTAACCCTCGGCGCACCTCTACCTAATGAACTGGTCTATCATCGCTCGTTGATGGAAAATGATGAAATTAGGTGATAGATCTAATATCTGCTTCAAAAGGGGCACATCAGATCCAGCTCCTCCCCTTGCGAAAGATTGATTGTACAGGTGCAGAAGAAGGACGGGATGTGGCGACTCTGTATTGATTACAAAGCATTAAAACAAATCACAATCAGAAACCAGTACCCCATTCCCAGGATTGATGACCTTCTTGACCAACTCAAGGGGGGAAATTTCTTTAGAAATATTGACCTAAAGTCTGGCTACCACCAGGTTCCCATCGAACCAACTGATGTATGGAATACAACCTTCAATTCTAAAAAAGGTCTCTTTGAATCGCTACTCATGCCCTTTGGCTTAAAAAATGCACCAGCCACTTTCATGAGTTTTATGGATGATGTATTGAGACCCTTCACCAACTCCTTTGTGGTGGTATATTTGGATGACATCCTCATCTTCAGCAGGATGTGGGAGGAGCACATGTGGCATATTCAACAGGTTTTGAGAACTCTGTGGCAACACAAGCTATATGCCAACTTGGAAAAATTCTCTTTTGGCATGAACAGGATCCAAAACTTGGGATACATTGCTGATGAGCATGGAATACATGTTAATCCAGCTAATATCCAAGTCATCGGTGATTGGCCAGCCCCAACCACACTGACCGAGCTTCGAAGCTTCTTGGGCCTAGCCAACTTCTACCGAAGGTTCATGTTCGGATTCTTCCATATTGCATGAACCCTCAGCCAGGTGACCGAGGGAAGTGGTAGGGCCAAGTTCGTGTGGGGGAAGGACAAACAATGAGCATTTGATTATCTGAAGCATCGCTTGTGCTCATCTCTAGTACTCTCCTTGCCTGATCTGCAGCAACTGTTCAAGATTGAGACTGATGCATCTGACTATGTTGTGGGCGTAGTTCTCACTCAACACAGAAATCTGGTGGCATACCATAGTGAGACACTGTATGACACTATCCGTAAATACCCCACCTATGAAAAGGAAATGTGTTCCATTATACAAGATCGTCGTCAATGGAAACATTACATTATGGGAAAAGAGACAATCATACACACTGATCACAAGCCTCTGCAGTTCATACAGACACATGGGAAATTGCAGAACAACTGCCATCAGAAGTGGTCCACCTACTTGCAGCAGTTCCATCTCAACATAAATTATAATACATGTATCTCCAATCATGTCATTGACTGCCTCATTTGGCCTCTTGTGGTTGCACTTACCAATGTGCTCCATTACTGTGGACATGAAGCATCTGAGTGGCCCCAAATTTATCAGCAAGATTCGGACTTCGCCACCACCTATCAACTCTTGGGTACAGGCGCAATTGTCACCAATTTTCACATTTAGGACAGACTCTTATGCCACCTGGGCCATCTCTGTGTTCCTACAAGTGAGAATTAAAAGATGATTTTAGAAGTCCACTACAGTCGGGTGGCGGGACATTTTGGAGTGGAGAAAACTGTGGTCGTTATTCAAAAACATTTTTAATGGCCAAAACTTCGATAGGACATCATCAAGTATATCATATCTTTCATTTTTTGTGCCATTTCGAAGCCATCCATCAACAATCAAGGCTTATACACCCCTCTTCCTATTCCTGAGAAGCCTTTGGAATCCATCTCAATGGATTAACATATCTCACTTATCGTCCACCAAGCAAGGAAATGATTGTGTATTTGTGGTCGTTGATTAGTTTTCGAAGATGGCCATCCTCACATCTTGCAAGAAGAATATCACAACAGCAGATACTGCCAAGCTCTTCTTCAAACGAGTGTGAGTCCACTTTGGGATACCATAGACCATCATCTCCGACTGGGACAACATGTTCCTCAGCACATTTTGGTTGAGTCTCTAGTCTTTGTTGGACACCAAGCTCACAAAATCCACTGCTTTCCACCCCTAAACCGACGGCCAAACAGAGGTTGTCAATCAGATGATTGTGCATATTCTGTTCATGTACAATTCTAAGCATTCATGTACATGGGATGAGAGTCTCCCCCATGTTCAACATAGTTACAACGGGGCTCTCCATAGCTCCAGTGACCATAGCCCATTTCAAGTGGGTCTGGGATTCCAACCCTTAGGACCCATTCATGTTGCACTTCCTTTTGCCATCGCACAAACGGACTCTTCCCATGATCGGTCTGTGATCGACAAAGCCACCAGATTCATTGAGCAGATTCAGCACATCCGCCAACAGGTCCAGGAGATTTTGCATAAATCCAATGCTAAGTACAAGTAGTGCCATGATCAACACGGGGTACCACCAATTTCAGGTTGGCTATAAAGTTTGGTTACATTTGTGAAAGCATCATCTCACGGGGCCCCATCGGAATCTTCGCCCACTTCCCTATTGGCCTTACACTATCACCAAGGTTGTGGGTAGCAATGCTTTTGAGCTCAACACTCCACCCTTCCTTGGCCTACATCCAGTGTTCAATGTGGACCTCCTGTAGCCATATTTTCCACCATTATTGGACACCTCAGAGATCATAAAAAAACTGACACCAATAGAGCTCAACCCCGACTGCATGGAACAAGCCTCCATTGATCAGATAGTGGACACAGAGGTCAAGGGCACTCGCCGGTAGGGGATCCAACTTTATCAAGTTGTCAAGGCAGGGCAACCCCTACACCAAGCCAAGTGGCTCACCCAGGGCCAAATCCAATAGAAGTTTCCTCACCTGATGGGGGAACTCAACGCAATGGATGCCATTGCTTCCTAAGGGGGGAGTATTGATCTAGGTGGATATTGGTGGCCACCCACCTATTCCAATTGACTCCTCTTGTCTGTTTTTTCTCAGTACGTTCTACTATACTTCTTTGTAATTGTGGGTTCTACACTTCTGGGGCTATTTAAAGCCCCACACATCCTCCAGGTAGATACTGGTGGCATCTCACCTAATCCAACTGGATTATTTTGTATGTTTTCATGTCATCACTTCTTTTTGTACTTCCAGGGCCGTTTTGGGGCCCTAAACGTTTTTTTTTTTTTTTCTCGCCACAATCAAATTGTAGACATAGTCAGATTTTGACGACGTAATGTGTAGTTCTCTTAAAAACCTTTTGAATGGAGGTCGTATGCAAAATTTATGACCCTGGGAAGTTGAGGTACCAACTTACACCAACTTACCCATAGGGGCCCACATGACTTTTGGCGTTTCACCTTCTAAGGTTAGGTTTTTTGATGTCTAGGGTTTTGGCATTCATGAGTAATATCAAAAAGGCCTCTAGAGCCTCATTGTAATACATTTTTCTCAAACAGATGTGCATAGCAGACACATCTCTTCTCAGAGATAGCTACCACCATTCGAGCAAGTGTTTTAGTTCTACAGTTTTATAGTTTCAACATATTTCATTATTCAATAGAAGATATTGTTCACTGGATATCTGTGTTATTCTTCATATCTATGTGTTTATTGTGTTTAGTCTGTTAATCAGTTCATTCCACTCCTAAATATGAATCACCATGTTAAGGTCCTAATCCGCACATAGGTAGATCAATGTATTCAGATGTAATAAAGGTCAATATTAATAAGACCTTTCAATAAAATAGAATAAGGCGGATGTAAGAAGACCTAATAGAAGCTTCCGCTTCTAGAAGGATCTTCCTCTAGATGCTTCTTTTTATTATAAATAGGAGTCGAGGGTATGAGAACCCTAGCTTGGATATTATTGTAACAGAGTGCTGCTCGATTGGAGGTTGCCCCCTCGAAGAGGCCTGTGAACATTGCTATCTGATTCAAAGTGCTATTTCTGTTGCTATTTCGTATATCATTTCTGTGTATTGTGAAGATTATGC